>BQNB010000975.1:145265-150480 GCA_026074375.1 Tanacetum coccineum
ATTCTAGTCAACCGTTATCCTGAATAAGGTAGTTATAAATGTTATTTTCAGAAGTGTTGTGAAACACATGAATGACATGTGTAGTCAATAAAGAATTTGTTCCTCCACGTGTTTTTGGAGTTAGATACTACTAGGGCCCTCGTTAAATTGATCAGATGTTTGCATGGCCGTGCTAAAAGTGCATTCAAGATGAATCTTGTTACATTTGTTAATCTTGTTCAATATCTAAAACGAGAAACATAATAGTTAAATTATGGAATGACTTTGATCGATATTCATTTTAACACCGTATATGTAACAAAAAGGATGATTAAGAATAAACCATTGATATTGAGACGTTTACAAAACTACACTAATGTATTTTTGGGAGCATTGGCGTGTTGCTAGACGCTTATCAATGTTAGTATAGTATATTTATGATTATGACTTTTGTAAGTATTGGGAAGTGCTCATGTCATATCGATATTTATACGGCTAGAGATACGTGAGCCTATGGGGTCACACACGTATACACCAAGATACCACTTTAATAATGTATTTAATATATTTATTGTATATATATATTAAATATATATTAATATCTATTTCAAGATAATACTTAACGGTCGTTAGTTAGTTTGTTTGATGAATAATTAACGTTAGGCCTTTTAATTAGTGTGTAAGGTACACACTAAATATCTGAGTCAAAAAAATATATGGAGGATCCATATTGCAAAACCCATGACCGACCAAGGGGGGAGGAAAAAGGAAATAACAATTTGCTTGGTGCCAAAGCTATTGTATTAAGATTAGGAAAGCTCTAATCTCACCCTATATATACAAGACCTTTGATAATACTAAACTAATCTTTGGTTGTCCTCTTTTCCTCCCTAAATCCGGTCAATATATACCCCTATACCTTAAGGTTGTCGTTTTAAGTTAAAACCAAGAACTAGGGTTTTGGTTTTGTATCGTGATCAAGAACTAGCATTCGGGTGGTATTGATTATGTGTAGTGTTGACTTTACCATGGAGATCACCTCCTTTGGTGATTATGTTATTGTTTCATGGGGTATAACAAGAACTCATTGGTGTTCGTTAGTTTCATTGTTACTTGAATCAAGAACAAAGGGGTACATAAATTGTTTATTGTTTATGTTAATTAAGTACATCATACGCATCCCTTTGGGACGATTCTCCACTGCGTATTACTTGTTAATATAGGTTATTTAGATAACAATCTAACAACTTAACGATGTAAAATTCCATCATCACTGTTCGTGACAATGGGTGAGTTCCAATTGTGGTTTCCAGTTGAATTACTCCATTAGGTATAGATCTCTTGGATGAGAATCCTATGAGGGGACTAGTTGCTAGACATATCAGCTAACTAATGTTTTTAGGTAGCTGCTTAAAGCAGTGATCGTACATGATGTTGACTGAACTGTCCCATCCATGTAGATTCTACTAATTTTGTGTGAAGCAATAATTGCTGTGATAACTATTGGATCTGAAGAAGGAAAAATATTTCTGAAGGAAATTGTTCCTTAGTTTTTGGAGTCCATTTTTCAAGTACTTCATTATTTCGCTCTTTGCCCGGTATCCATGTTTGGTTCATGATTATTGAAGCCACTGCTGAGTATTTGGATTATTTTGGGATGTAAATGATTTGTTGATTCATCATGGTTGTAAAGTAGAGTTTGTAACTATGGCAAAGTTTATAACTATGAATATAAGTTTTTGTTTGTGATAACAAAATGAAATGAAAGTTTTTTGTGTTTTCCGGTACCGGTAAATAAAAAAAGGAAATGATGGCTTATTTATGTTGTGTGTCCCATGGATGGCGTTATGTTTACGTATGGAACATAAGCACGGATTATTGGTAAATCAATGGTGTTTATGGTGAGATGATGATAATCGTATATTTGGTTTCTCACGTTCGGTAAAGACCTCAAGGTTAGATCAACTATCCAAAGTTGGGTTAGCACTCACATACGATTATGGATTTAGTGTGTGTTTTCTGTGTATGTAAAAATGGATTATCTTTACTTGACTTGGTCCATCTTATGGAAAATAAACAGATATTTAGGGTTTCGTGCCACCAGTTAATACGATCTGGCGGCCTAGGATGAGCCACACGGTGAACATCCAATGAAGGAGACGAGAATGACATCCTTGGCTCTGCCTGATACATGGAATGTTCCATGTATGTTATCCTATTCTATATCATGTTTTACAAATCAAATAAGCTTAAGATGGTAGAAATGTAGAGAGAGAAAGAGACAGAATTCTAGAGAGAGAAAGAAGGATAGAGGGAAGTTTATTTCGCTTGTTGTAAATGTGAGAAAAACGACCAACCCCCTTTCTATGTGTGGAAAATGGTATATATATAGGTACACAAGCCCTAAGCTGACGCCTAAGGTGTGTTTGGTTGCGTAGGCTCGACTTTGGTTGGGCTTTTGGCCCGAAACACATACAATATTAGATTAAACAACGATCTCGTGATCCCGACTAGCCTATTACATCATTCACAAAGTTACTTAAACAAAAATACCCGACGCATCTATAATGACTTTTACTTATATTGTTTGACTCAATATTTTGAGGCTAACAATGTACGACTGCACGTACCAACGTGATACTCGCAGCCTTACCTCAACTCAAATGAGGAAGTGGCATGTATTGTTTGTTGTAACGGTTTTTGCGATAAGATCACATTCCATCCTTTTTCTTGGATATGCTCTTCTCGGCTGGGTTGTTTTATGTTTGGCGCGGGAACATGCTTCCCAAGCAAAGTATGACTAGCTTCTAGCCATTATGAGCCAATTATATGTTGGAACTTTAGTGCAAATATGGGAATCAGATCATACTTGGAAATGGGTTTGGAGATACGGAGTGTACACCCATCAAGTCACTGATTTTCCCTGACTCTTTTAGTGGTTAGAATTAAATGAGTGGTTCAAACATTTAAGTGGCAGGTTTGACTACATTAAATATTTTGTAACAACTTTTGCCTATTTAAGTGACAGATTTGACCGCATTAAATGATAATATATTTAATTTGGTCATGCAACCACTAATTCCTAAATTATGGAAGAGATTAATTGGCCATTAATCACTCATTAATTCTATTGATTAGGTTTTGAATAAATCCCCTATAAATAGGGATCACAACTGCATGGAAAAACACATAGAAAACAAAAACACATAGAAACTCAAGGTTCTTGATCTGTGCCTAGAACAAGAACAAACACTTGGTTTTATCCCAAGGAGGTATTCGTGATACCCAAGCATAGGGTCGAATAATCTTCTTTGAAAAGTGATTACACGACTTCAAGTGATATCCGGTAACCATCTTGGGTAATTAGCTAGGCTATTGATTGTCTTCACCCTGATTTGGGACACACAACAACCAACAATCAAAGAAGATTATTTTGTGATAATCAATGGATTATGCTGCTATGAAACACATGGCTTCAAACTTTGTCAAGCTTGACAAGTTTGACGGGGTGGACTTTAGAACATGGTAGAAGAAGATACACTTCTTGCTTTCCAGCATGAGTGTGGTGTATTTGCTGACTACTCCTATTCCTAAAGATGGTGGTGATGATGCAACCATGGAACAAATCAGGAAAAAGGCCAAGTGCGACAATGATGACTATGTCTGCAGAGGTTTAATCCTCAATGGTATGTCTGATTCTTTATTTGATATTTACCAGAATGTTGAATCTTCTAAAGAACTATGAGATTCTTTGGAGGCCAAATATATGGCTGATGATGTATCAAGTAAGAAGTTCCTTGTTAGTAATTTCACAAATTACAAAATGACTAATTCAAGACCAGTCTTGGAACAATACAATGAACTTCTAGGTATACTTGGAAGGTTTACACAACATAAGATAAACATGGATGAGGCCATTCGGGTCTCTTGTATCATTAATAAACTCCCTGCTTCTTGGAAAGATTTCAAGCACACCTTGAAACATCTCAAGGAGGAGTTAACTCTTGTTGAGTTGGGCAGTCATCTGTGCATTGAGGAGTCTCTCAGGGTGCGGGATAGTGACAAGCCAAAATGCAACAATGTTGCTGGTCCTTCGGTTGTCAATATGGTGGTGCATAACAACTCCTCCAGGTATAATGACAACAAGAGTAAACATAAACATCATGATAACACAAGGGTTGATCCTAACAAGAAGGCTGATAAGTGTAGAATACACATATCCATTTATGCTTAAAATAACCCAATTAAACCCAAAACAGACCAAAAATAGCAAAAAATATGCTTGTATTTGTGTTTTGTGTGTGCAGGTACGGATAAGTTAAAAAATCACAAGAAAGCAGTCAAAAACGAGCAAGCACGGACACGAGAACCAAAAGAGTACAAAGCCGAAGCCAGAAAAGCCAAGCCTCAGTCAAAATCAGCCAAAGTCAGTCAAAGATGGTCAACAAAAGTCAACAAGCCCCACAATATTCCATTTTAACCCTCTAAGTTTCACAAAAGTCCAAGAATAGCCCCTCTCCTCTTAATGGGCCTTAAAAACCCAAATGGGCCATACCCGGATCCTAAAGCCCAAATCTTTAGCCCACTTTTCTTTTTATAACAACCACAAGGGCCAGTTTTGCAATTTTCGTAAGTTGATTATAACTAGAAAAAGGGAAAACAACCACAAGGGCCAAATGTGCAATCATACCAAAGTCCAACCGATTTAACTGTCAAAAAAGGGCGCGAAAGGTGTTACTATTCACCTTTCTTCCCCGTTTCACCATCCAGGGTAAAAAAGAGGGCAAATGGAAATTGAGGGCTCTAATGGTCAATTCATAAGGTCTACATCAAGATGGCAGGGAGAGATTAGTCAAATCAAGGCTCTAAGTATCCCTCTATCAAGCTCATGCCACGTAGAAAGCACAAGAGGTGTGGGTATTTTGTGCTAAATCACTCAGAGAACTAGCACAATGTCACATCAAAGGAATGCCACGCTGGCAATCCTTGATTGTGCACAATTTGATCCAACGTCCCACAACATAGATCAAACGATTGAAGGAAATGAAAGGCAGAGATTGTATGAAAGGGAAATGAGCTCAAGAGGCTAGAAGGATCCAAGGAAGGCTATAAAAAGGGCTTCCCTCTCATACACACGGAGGAATAGAGACGAAGCTTAAATTTAGTTGTAGCTTAAATTTTCAATTCCTAGCTTAAATGTTGTTTTTAATCTTGTAATTTTCCTTTAAAAATATTG
>BQNB010000976.1:0-32171 GCA_026074375.1 Tanacetum coccineum
TATCTACTCTTATAACAAAGAAGAACACGCAAAACATCTGAGAATAATTTTGAAATTACTCAGAAGGGAGGAATTGCTTCTTCATTTGAATAAGGAAATTATAAACCTCCGAACTATGAATTAATAAATTATCAATTACAAGGATTGGGACGCCTCTGTTTGTAAATGACAAATTATAAATGAGTAGGCTTAAGTATGGCATTCGTACAAACAAGTTTCTTTCAAATCCGTTTGAATAAATAAATTCCTTATTATCATTATTACCTTCATACGATTAAGTATCTAGTCATCATCTGTTCATTTCCAAAAGTTATATCCAACATGATTTGCAACTCTCTTACAATTCATAATCATTTCTTGACATCACTCTGGCATTCAGCTAAATCTTGGGACCAGAAATAATTCAAGAAACTACTAAAAAGATCGTGCAAATTCATCAACACTTGCAAGCTACACCGACAAAGAAGTTACGCCAATGTGAGGCGAAAGCCTTTAGAACTTCAAATTGGCAATCGTGTTATGTTGAAAGCATCACCTCACAAAGATATATTTCGATTCGGAAAACGAGGAAAGCTTAATCCTCGATACATTGGACCATTCAAAATTCTTGAACAAATTGACCCAGTGGCATACAAACTAGAGCTTCTTAAAAAGCTTAGTAGTATCCACATTTCTAATCTCAAGAAATGCTTATCGGATGAATCTTTCATCATTCCAATAAAAGAACTTTAACTAGACGACAAACTCAACTTTGTAGAAGGACCAGTGGAAATTATGGATCGTGAAATCAAGCAACTTAAGCGAAGTCGTATTCCTATAATCAAAGTGCGATGAAACTCTAAAAGTGCGACCAGAGTTTACATGGGAATGCGAAGATAAAATTCGTGCTAAATATCCTAATCTGTTTTCAATCATCTCTTCGAAATTCAATTAAATCTCGAGACGAGATTTCTATAAGGATGGGGGACTATAACAACCCGTAATTTTCATAAATGTAAATATCCATCTATTAAGTTAGATGATGTACAATCTATCAATTATATATGAACTCACCTTTTTCAGGGAAATTTTTCGCTTTATTACATTACTTACTTTGCCAATATCTCGATGTACAACATTTCTTGCATAACTAAAGTTAACAGACTCAGGAAACCTACATATGGCAATCCTATCTTCATATATGTCAAGCAATCATCATAATATATCAAGTCAATATCATAATATCAATATCATAATATCATTATACAAGGACATTATCTTATAAGGTACCATTAGAACATCAGATCAAAACGAGCCTTTAAAAAACCATTATCGGATGCTTAAACCCTAATCCATGGGAAGGGTTAACCCCTAAAGTGAATGCACAAGCTACTAAAACATATGTAAAAGTAATATAACATCTCATTTGAAATATATAATCTCTTTAAATCAAAGTACAAGTCCTTAAAATCTCAATGCATAAGTCATTAAGCATAATCTCTAAAAATAACCGTTTTACCTCCATTTTCATTCTAATTTCTTCACCACCACTTGTGAGCAAGCTACTACACTAATTTTATAATATGTAAACCCTAATTATCCTATTCATAAGCTTTCATTCATACTTTTGTACTCAAAATCTTAATTCAAAACCCTAAACCCTAAAACCAAGCTAGATTCTAAACCATGACCTGTTTCTTGGCTTTTATCCATTGTAAACCCAAACAAACACTCAATTAAGTTGTAATAACTTATTTTACAATCATATCAATCCTATTTAATCATTATTTCATCATTACTTCATCATTTTACTTCACTTGTACGAAAAACATATCCTAGAGAACCCTAAATGTAACCTAATTGGTTCATTTAAACCAACCCGTTTACTCATTTTAAACCATTCTAATCCCAAATAACCAACCAAGAGCCATTGTAGACTCATAAAATGAGTTTACAAATCATTATCTATCATTAACTTGACAATGTACCTTAAAATCAAAGTCTAGGAAACCCTAACGAATCCAGAAAACCCTAATTATGCCCTAATTATCATTTTGACCCGTTTATATCATTTTTCTACCCCATTTTAACTCAAAACCAACCTATCAATAATATATTATTATCCTTAATATACTACCTAGAATCAATAATCTATCAATCTTGACCCAAATGTCCTAAGAAATATAACCTAGAAAGTCAATAAAACCTATACAAGCCCATTTGACCCGTGACCTATCGTTCTTTCAATTCTACTCCTTTAAACCCAAAACCAATTGCTAATATTTACTAATACTTTAATACCAAACCTAAACACCTATTTCATCTATCCTTATCATTATAAACACAATGTAACCTTAGAAAAACCCTTGACACAAACGTCGAGCTCGCAATTATACCCTGAACCACTTCCATACTCATTTTGACCCATTTAAAATGCTACCATGTGCAAATGACCACCCAAGAACTCTTCTAGACTCTTTGTAGCAGCTTACTAAGCAGCTTTGACTTATCCAAAGTCAAGAATGAAGGCACCATGTGCATGCTTTTGCCCTATTCAGCCGCGGCAGCAAGGGGGGTCATCCAACACATCTAAGCTACTCTAGACCTTCCACCCTCATTTTAATAGCCTAAGCACATCTCATACACTGTAACATGTGTCTAGATCAAAATGAGGCCTTGCTTAACTCTCCGTTGAACATTGCACAAGTATAGGATAGCAAGCCATCCTTGTTCATTTTTCATCATCCTCCCACTTCCTCCTCTATAACCCTTCAATAGTAGCAACTCAATGATCAATATGAATTCTAATAGATCATAAAGAAGCTCCAAGTACAGAAAGTAAGCAAAGAAACCAAGAAACGAAGCCCGGGAGTCGTTACTCTATCCATAGCAAGCCGAAATCCTGATTCTGACCCGATTTCCAATCTATAAAGCTCAAACCAGGTTTCTCTAACTTATGTTTCTGCTTACATAACGACAAATGTTCAGTATGTAATTGCTAAAATCATAATATAAAGCTTGTGAACTCAAAAACCTAATCGTCTAATGCCTTTTTGATCAAAACCGTACACCCAAACCCTAATTTTCATGTTTTTACTAAACTATGGTTAAACTTTAGTAAACTTTTTGTTATAATCAATCTAATAAGCTATTATAATTTAAAATAAGCGCTGTTGATAAGTCATAAGAGATTTGACCTTAAACCCGCGCGTTTTTTCATTTTGAAACCCTAATATGACCCCGTATTAAAAACCTTTTAACTAACGAATCGTTAAATAAACTGGTTTAAGTTAAAACTTCATATTTTAGTAATTATAAACTTATACATGTCTATTGAAATGTTTTAAAATAACTTGAATGGCAATTGGACATATTTTATATTATAATCTTGCAAGGGGTATATATCATAAATTTCATAAACTTATAACTAAAAGGACTAAAAGTGTCATTTTATACAATGCAAAGTATATAACTATAAGTACTATTATGTACTTTTAAAGTACACTGTTTACTTAGTATATCAATAAAAGTTGAAGGACCCAGAGTCTAAAAAAATTCAAACCCTAGGGGGCTACTTGCAAATTTCCCAAACCACATGGTCTAAAATGTAACATTTTGAGAAGTAAAAAATACATATTCAAAACATTACCAGACATAAACAATTAAATTAAAGCTTGACATATACAAAGATCTTAACATTTCGCAGATATAGAATAAAATAACAAAAACAACTTATGATCTAAACCAAATATCAGTCATCATACGATGAGCTTTTCAAAAATCATGTCCCGGATCTATATCATACCACAATACTAGGGAGATTCATATTAAGAAGTTTCATATTGGTATTACGTTCTGTCTGAGTTGTTGGGTTTACGATTTAAAGTGCCCTAGCTCCACAAACTTTACTGAATGACTTCTAACTAATGAATGCCCGAACGTGTTATGAATAATTTTTATATCAAAACCAACATCGATAACCAAACCTTATATATACAATCAAACTCAACTTTCCATATATTAACACCAGGTGTCTTGATTGCATTGTTGAAGCCGTAACTTCAATTCCGATATATTAGCTAGCAAATTACCCTATAGACTGTTCAGTGAGTTATCATAGCTCGCAATTCAATCATTTATAAACCCGCGAGGGGATACATGCTATAAACATAAATGCAAATATTTCAGTAAACACTAATTCAATTAACTATTTCCTAAGAAACTGCTTTGCCTTTAAGTCCCCATAATCATTGAACCGTTATTACACTCCGAAGTACGACGCGAATGATGTGAAAAAGATCTATTTGGGCTGGACTCCCGTTGGTGTACCCAGTTACGTATAACCAACTGCACATCATTCGAATAACGCGTGTAGTATTGGCAAAAGTACCCGCAGGGGCCATAACGAATACCATACCCTAATGCTTTTCCGATTCCATGAGCTATATGGCAATAATAAATTATGTTTATCAATACTGCTGGTTGTATCAACAACGTAACGCCAAATATCGCATTTGAATTTAAATTAAATTTACTTAAACCTATGGATTATCACTCAACCTTTGTGTTGACTTTTAGCATGTTTACTCATGTAACTAATGCACGTAGTGTGCGAGGACATGAAGATGAAAAACCTAGGTCGTATCATTCACACTTAGTAAATACAGTATGATGGGACCTCTCTTTAGTAAAAAACCTCTGAAGAAATAATGAATGATAACTTATTTCATAAACGACTCTTTTGATTTCGTTTTCTATGATTATGACTGTTTGTACCTTGAAGTAATACCTCCAATTAGCTTCCGCTGCAATATGTAATAATGGGGGTGTACATAGCCCCGAAAGCAATTCTAGATGATAATTCTAGAACGGTTACTCTAACTAATAACAGGAATCATAGATTCTTGAGGCTAAAACAAACAAACTCTAGGCGTCCATTAGAGAACTCACGCCTAGAACACACATACACTTTTCCTGGAGTTTACATCTTGACACACATAAAACCTATATCAAGGTGACTCTTTTATATAGTAGAGTCCCATCTAGATTTACAACGGGAACACATAATTGTATCAGGAAACTAAATCTTTTTAATTTTTTAATAAACTTCATCTTTATCTTCAAGAATCATATCTTTTGGAATCTTTTATCTTTTGTAGAATATCCTCCACCAGCTTGTAGAATTCCATAATGCTAGATTCAGTCATTATGTTTCATTCTTGTTTTGTCTTATCAAATCAAATATAATTCTCAACATGCATCGAATATCAAAAACTCAATGATGCAACTCAAAAGGATCATTTCCCCTTCCCTTTATTGATCAAATGTTAGAGCGTTTATGTGGAAATGAATATTACTGTTTTCTTGATGGTTTTTCAGGATTCTTCCAAATTCTGATCGTACCCGAAGATCAAGAAAAGACAACATTCACTTGTCCTTATGAGACTTTTGCTTACCGACGAATGTCGTTTGGATTATGTAACGCACCGGCTACTTTTTAAAGATGCATGACGGAAATTTTCCATGACATAGTGGAAGACTTTAGGGAAGTATTCATGGACGACTTCTCAGTATTCGGTAACTCTTTTGATTGTTGTCTAGCTAATTTAGATATGATGCTTGCTAGGTATGAAGAAACCAACCTTGTGCTGAATTGGAAAAATGTCATTTTATGGTAAAAGAAGAGATTGTTTTGGGACACAAAATCTCTAGGGCTGGAATTGAAGTTGATAGAGCAAAAATCGATGTGATAGCTAAATTGCCATACCCAACTAACGTAAAAAGGATGAGAAGCTTTCTAGGGCATGATGGATTTTATCGAAGGTTCATAAAAGACTCTTCTATGATTTCTAAACCAATGACCCAGCTTTTAATGAAAGACACAGAGTTTGATTTTTTTGAGGATTGCAAAAGGTCCATCTACATTTGAAAGAAAACTAACCACTAGCGCCATTTTAAGATTCTCCCGATAGGAACTGCCCTTTTAAGTATATGAGAGACGCTAGTGACTTCGCTGTTGGAGCTGTGTTAGGACAACGAATAGACGAGAAATTTAAACTGATCTATTATGCCATCAAAACTCTGAATAATGCCCAAGAACATTATACCACCACTAAAAAACAACTTCTTGCAATTATTTTCACTTTGTATTTTGCCCTTATCTTAACTATCAAAAACCGCAAGTCTATACTATCATCTCAGCTTTAAAGTATTTGTTTTAGCAAACAGATGGCCAAACCAAGCTTCTAAGTGTGGGTTTCTCTTCTCAAGGTTTGACATTGAGATTAAGGATAAAAAGGGGCAGAAAACTTAGCTGCGGATCATTTGTCAATACTTGAGAACCCGAACTTGGGAACATTCACAGAAGAGGAAATTGCTGACAAGTTTCCCGACGAACATCTTATGATATTGAAAACCGAGTTAAATGAGGACGAACCATGGTATGCTGATTATGTTAATTATATCGTTGGAAAGATTGTGCCTCCAAATTGGACACCAGAGATTTTTCTCTCAAGTAAAATTTATTTTTGGGATGAACCATACGCATGTCAAGCCTTATGCCCCGGATAAATATAAGGAGGCATGCGTTTCTAGAGAACAAAATCCAGAAATTATGGCAACTTGTCATTCTGGACACAACTGGGGGCATCATAGTGCAATCAATTACATAGAAGGAAATCTATGAAGTAAGGATTATTTGGCCAAGCATCTTTAAAGATGCTAAAGATTAACAAAGAATGTGATGCATGTGGAGAGATCCGGAAAAACAAGATCATCCAAGAAGTGAGATGCTCATAACAATATTCAGGAAAGTGATGTGTTTGACAAATATGGGGGCTAGGACTTTAATGGGACCCTTTCCTAACTCGAAGGGAAACACATACATATTGGTAGCAGTACATTATGTATCAAAATGAGTCAAAAGCCTCAAGCACTACCCTACAATATGCTCGCCGTTGTGATTAACGTTTTTTGAGAGGCCTATTAGCATCAAGATTTAAGAGTATTCTAAAGCTTTAATTAGTGATCAGAGGTAACAACATTTTTGTAACTCTCAACTTGAAAAAGCCTTGCAAAAGTATGAAGTAACACATAAGTTATCAACAGCATATCACCCTCAAACTAATGGGAAAACCGAAGTGACCAATAGGGCTATTAAACGTATCTTGGAAAGGTCCGTTGGATATAATCTAAAGAATTGGTCTAAAAAACTCGATGATGCATTATGGGCATTCAGAACCTCCTATAAAACACCTACTGGATGCACCCCCTTTAGATTGGTTTATGGAAAAGCTTGTCACTTGCTGGTGGAGATCGAACATAAAGCATATTAGGCACTAAAACAATATAATATGGATCTCATAGCTGCAGCAAAGAATCATTTCATAGAACTTAATGAATTAATAGAATTGAGAGATAGAGCGTACGAAAACACCAGGATCTACAAGGAAAGAACTAAGAGATTGGAATGACTCTAGGCTTCGAGGGTATAAGAACTTCAAGTTAGGAGACAAGGCATTATTATTTAAACTCTAGATTTAAGATTCATCCTTGTAAGCTCAAGACAAGGTTGTGAGGTACGGTCCAAATGTGGTGAAAGACAATGTGTATCCAAAATATATGAACCATAAAGATCATCGTATTAAGAAACGGAAACAAACTTTCAAAGTCACCAGACAAAGTTAAAGAATTACCACAACATTGAACAATGAAAAACAGAAGACACAGAATATTGAGAATTCGAACAAATACAACGTAAAGACGTTGAAGAAAGTCTAACTAAAAGACTTTGCTGTAAACACAAGTGCTTCAGGGAAACAACCCATTGTTATTTATTTTTATCGAGTCTTCTCCCGACCATTAATAACGGGTGTCTCCGCTCAATACCATATGGCGGATTGAATGTCCTGGACGTTAATCCGTCCTATGCTTTTTATATACACTAGTTAAAACATTATTACAGTTTTTGTCAATACGGCGTATTCAGAGCAACATGAATACGAGCATATTCAAATACATGACCTGTATTTAGGATTATAGTTTAGTTAAATTATCATAGATTCCTCCTTGAATAGAATTGATGTTTTTCCTATATTTATTGCACAACCTCTCCGAATAGCCGACAAACAAAGAAAATCGACGAAGTTATGAAGAATCAATCTCTGGGAATCAATGTGTGTTGTAGTCATGCTGGTATCTAGACACATTTGCAACCCACATCATTGCTCATAAACTCAACATGGAGAATCTACCGAGCAAAATATCAGGGGAGTTTCTCATTCTAATTCTTTAAATTCCAGTTTTTAATGTATTTATCTATACAACGAGGACGAGTATAGATTCAAGGGGGGGGGGGGGGTAAAAAAAAAAATTTTATTTTTTAAGAATTGAAACTGTCCTATTATTCACACTCAAATGCTTAAATTATGCATAAGTTTTAAAAAATATCAAGCATAACTTTTGTGAAATTACCACTTATACATAACCTGCATACCATAGACCCTTGTCAAATATTTAATGAGGAATTTTAACCTTAGTGTTCCAAATGTTTACCCAAATTCCCATAAAAATATGAGTGTTCCGGTGATTGATGTAGACATTAAGAACTTGGCTTGTATAATATATTCGAGACCACGGTGAAGAGTTTAATGGATTAGATGGGATAATCTTGTTTAAATTGGTAGAATTTTAGGATTACACCCAAAAAGCCTATACATGTTGTTTATTAACTAACTACACTGGATAGATAACAATCTTAAGAGTATTGGGAAGATACCCCCTCAGAAACAACCCGAGAGCCAGAACTTTTAAGGAAAACCAATCAACATATCTGTTTACAGTTACACCTTTACACTTAGCCTACCCTGTTATTTTTATGTCCATTTATCATGCTATTTGCATAAAGTGTAAAGGTATGTATTTCACGAGTTCTTGTGCATTTTTCAATCTTTGGTACGTTGGGAAAAATTTGCACTAGCAAATGGGGAATGTATAAGTAGTCAAAACTCATTATATTTTATTACCAACTCAATTATTGTACGACTCCGGAAGTTATTAGAGATCGTGGAAGATGTGGAAATCAACAACCGAGTTTCGTAGTATACGTGTTTAATAAAATCTGAAAAATTAGAAAAATCGCAACAAAACATGAGTGAGGAAAGTGTGAAGATAATCGTTCGCCAAAAGTTTAGACCGAAGGAAAGATCTGAAAAATCGTATTATTCCGTTTGATACGTCTTATAAGTCAAGCGAGTTCGAGCATTGTATAAAGTAGGTAGAATATCGCCATTTGTCTTGAAAAGTTTTGTAAAGTATGGGTGATTGAAGTTGACCGTATCAGAACGCCAACGTAAGGTGTTGTTTTATGATTCCAAATGTATCAAGAACGTTTGTAAATAGTTGTGTCTTTATCAGGCAACGCCGAGAAAATATGTAAAGCAACTTATATCTTGACCCTAGTCTATTGTTTCTTATTTTTGTTAAACAACATTTAATTCCTTTTCCTAATCATTACATGGGTTTTACCGCGAATGAGAGTGAGTATCTAGCAAGCATGTCTAGTCCGTCGAGTACGGCCATGTGATGCATGTCTCAGTTACTTTAGTGGATTTATTAATATTGTGAAAGTTAGAAATCCCTACCCTATATCATTCTTCATCCAAACCTTTGTTTATACTCAAAAGAGGATGTGATCGAACACACAAGTCTTATACCGTCTTACCGGCTATGTATGTGTGCTTTCGCTGCCTTAGTTGGTGTGGGTACTTTTGATGAAAGATTTGTAGATGCATCAATCCCTAAGCCTTGTAATAAAACCCATTTTCCCTTTATAAACTTGTTCCTACCTAGCACTAGTGTGTGAGATAGTAATCCTTGAGTCAAGCCTATGATAGAATACTCGTCAACGACCGAGCAATTGAGTGATTAGTTACATTTTGCCAACATAGATTAAGTTGAGTGATTAAGAGTGTTTTCATCTGCCTATTACATAGGTGTTTGGCTTTGTACTTGTAATAGAACAAAACATTCTTCAACACGCAAAAATCCTTAGGGATGCATTTTCATCACTTCTAAAAGGCTACTCTGGAGGACAAGAGGATTCAAGAGGGAGATATTTGATAACATCACATCACATCAATTTAATAGCATCCTTTAATCCCCATGTAATTAACCATTTTGTATAATTAATTGCACAGAATAGTACATAATCGTTTAAAATTGATAATTGCAGTAATTATATGGAGTACTTGGTGAAGATTTGACTAAAGGCGCGCATTCTGGAGGTTAAACGCAGAGAATTTGAAGATTACGGTTTCTGACAACCATTACCTGTAATCCCTCAAGGAAATACGGCGTATATGATTACTGCACATCACCAAAGACCACAAAGGAAACAAGCTCCAATACGCCGTATCCAGAAGAAGGCAATACGCCGTATTCAAGCTATATTGAAATAAAATATTCTGAAAGATATCAAACGTAGTCTCTACTCCAAGAAACCCCCAATACGCCGTATCCAAGACTTTGGAATACGCCTACCGACCATATTCCAACCTAAACTACCAACAATCAGCTAAGAAATTCTTCCAACCCAAGACAACAAGCAACTATTCATGATGGAAGGGTGACTGTTCAACCGGTTCAGGGGAGACAAAGTTCATTTGCTGCTGGTACTTCTGGAACAAGGGCTAACATCTCAGGAACAGGAGGGAATAATTCAGGTCAACAAAGAGTTGTGAAGTGTTTTAACTGCCAAGGGGAAGGTCACATGGCAAGACAGTGCCCAAAGCCAAAGAGGAAAAGGGATGCTACATGGTTTAGGGATAAAGTTCTTCTGGTTGAAGCACAAGGATCTGGTAAAGTTCTGAATGAGGAGGAATTGGAATTTTTGGCAGACCCTGGAGTTGCAGAAGGTCCAGTTACACAGACGGTCATTACACACAATGCAGCTTATCAAGCAGATGATTTGGATGCATATGATTCTGACTGTGATGACTTCTCTACAGCCAAGGCAGTTCTTATGGCCAATTTGTCTAGTTACGGATCAGATGTTCTCTCCGAGGTACCTCACTCTGAAAACACTCATAATGATATGCTAAATCAAAGTGTGCAAGAGATGTCGTATTCTGAACAAACTCATCTTGTGAATTATCCAGAGAATGAGATAACAAGTGATAGCAATATCATTCCTTATTCTCAGTATCTGCTTGAAACACAAAATGCAGCTGTTCAGGATACAAATTCTTCTGCACAACAAGATGCCATGATATTATCTGTGTTTGAACAACTGTCAAATCAAGTAACTAATTGTAACAAGGTCAATAAGGACAATCTAATTGCCAATGAATCCTTATCTGCTGAGCTTAAAAGATACAAAGAACGGGTAAAATTGCTAGAAAAAAAGACAAAATGTGGATTTAAGTACTCGAGAAAAGCTTATAATGGATGATATAATTCGGGAGAAAAATGCACGGTTTGCGGATTTTGAAAAAGAAATTAACTATCTTAAACAAACTCTTTCTGAACAATTAAAGGAAAAAGAATTGTTAACAAAAACATTTAATGTTTTCAAAAATGAATCTAAAGAAAAAGAAGCTAAGAATATTGATAAGGAAATTGCTTTAGAAAATAAAGTTAAAGAACTGGACAATATTGTTTATAAAATGGGTCAATCCGCGCAAACTGTGCATATGCTCACGAAACCATAAGTTTTCTATAAAACAACCTAAAACAAGCTCTTGGTTTTCAAAATCCTTTCTATCTTAAGAAAGCTCAGCAGATCAGGCCAACGCTTTATGATGGTAGTGTTATTGCTAAGGAAACCAATGTGATTTCAATTGCTGATTCTGAAGAGACTTTGATGCTTGAGGAAGAGAGTCGATCCAAAATGCTTTTAAAACAAAGTGATCCAATGGTCTTAGAAAAGAAAGTTAACATTAAACCAATTAATAATGCTGAGTTAAATCGATTATCTAAAGATTTTGGTAAACGTTTTATCCCACAACAAGAACTGTCTGATGAACAAGCTTTCCGGTTACAAACTTCACCCAACACTGACCAATCTGCTTCTTCCGCTGTCAAAATTGAGGCTCCTCGAGAACTTCCTAAGATAAGCCTGGTTAATACAAGCCTTAAAAAGCTTAAATATCATATTGGCCAATTTGACGATGTGGTGAAAAAGCGGATTACGCCTGATGCTTTAACAGAAGGGGAATGGGGGTTTGAACACACTAAAGTTGTTTTTCTAAAAGAAATAATTCCATTTGTAATGACCTTAAAAGACATATTTAATGTTTTTGATAAATATATTTTAAATGAGGTAACGGAAGTTCAAATAGTTTTTAACCAGATGGAAGCTACTGTTCAACAATATTTTATAAACAAACAGTGCTTTGAAATTCAAAAGAAACAATTTTTGATTGAAAACGATTGACTCTTGGATCAAATCATTTCTCAAGATATTATGAATATTGTTGTGAATTCTTCGTTGGATATAAATACTTCTGTGAATGTGAATTCTTCTGCTGCTATGAATGATTCTGTGAATTATGTGGAAATGTGCAACAAGTGTCTCAAACTTGAAGCTGAGCTTATCAAACAACACAACATGGTTGAAAAAGATGAGTATAATAGACTTTCGAAAAGCTTTTCTAAACTTGAACAACACTGCATTTCTCTTGAATTTGCAATGCAACTCAATAAAGAAAATTTTCAAAAGAATAACACATCTGTGAACCAAACTGAACCTTCATTTGATTAATTGTTTGAATTGAACAATTTGAAAGCTGAGATTCAAGCAAGAGACACGACAATCGAGAAGTTGAAGGCAAACATTAAACGTTTGAATAAAACTTCCACCACAAACAGTGTGAAAAAGGACATAGATGAGATTGAGACCATCAACATCGAATTGGAACATAGGGTGGCAAAACTAATTGCTGAGAATGAGCATTTGAAATAGACTTATAAACAACTCTATGATTCAATTAAACCATCATGTGTTCGTGCTAAAGAACATGTTGAATCTTTGGTTAATCAATTAAATCAAAAGTCTGTTGAAATTACTGATTTAAATGCTCAACTTCAGGAAAACATTTTTGTCATAATTGCATTAAAAAATAATCTTAGGAAATTCAAAGGAAAGGACATAGTTGACAATGCTGCCCAAGTATCAAATGCTATGACTATTGCTCCAGAAATGTATAAGCTTGACCCAGTAACTTTGGCTTCTAAGGATAAGAATAATAGGAAAACTCACATATACTAGAGGAAATAGGGAAACTACACAATATGACTGACCTTAAGCAACATACAATGAACAAGCTAGTTGATTCCTTAGCGAGATGAGTTGACAAGCCAAATTACTAAACCCTTTAGATAATGCATCTTACTCTGCCTATGAGTATGTTAAGCTGATTCAAGAGTTGTTAAATATTTAGAGATACTTTCGCCTGATATTCCACCAAGCCTAGTGAGAAACTAGTTGCTGTCATGCTATCAACAAAAAGAAAACTGTTATAGGATTGTGTTAACCGTCAAATCATCAAGCACATCCCAAAAACTAATACAGTAGAAACTCTATAAAATAATACACTTGGGACCACCAAAATTTATTAATTAAAAGAGTTATTAATTAATCGATAAATTAATAATTATTAATTTATATATTAATTAATATTTTATTAATTTATAGTATACAAATGGTTGGAAGAAAAATTCTCTATATATTAATTAATATTTTATTAATTATTGTATACAATGCATGTATATCAAATGAACGGCCCAATTTGAAAGAAACCTTCAATCTCCCACCTTATTATGCTTCTTGTGTTCAATGTATCACTTTATGGACATTAAAAATATTTTCTATATAAATACAAGATCAAAATAGGTTAACACAAACAAATCATACACACAACATGGCTTCCCATCTTAAAGGTGTGAAAAAAACAACAATGACAGACGAGATTCGAAGAGCATTATGCAAGCACAACAAGGATAATCCAAGTCTCACTCAAAAGCAATTGCAAGAATGGGTTCATAGTAACTATGGTTTGCAGGTGAGTCAAGCGACAATATCGAATACAGTTAAGCGGTCTTTAGAGTATCTCTCACTTGCTCCCGAAAGAGGCGATGTTAAGCGACACAAACCGGCAAAATTTCCTGACCTAGAAAAATCTCTCTATGAATGGATTCTTCAATATCAAGAACATGTGAATATGACAGGTGAACTAATCATCGAGAAGGCGAAAAAGTTCATGAAAGATATGTATCCAGTGGATACTCCAGACTTTACTTTTTCTATTGGTTGGCTTGGAAAGTTCAAAGCAAGATATGGAATTAAAAATTTCCGGCGTTTTGGAGAGAGTAGATCTGTTGAAATGGAGGGCATGGAGGACAAATTAAAATCCATAAGAGACAAAGTTGATCAGTTTGAAATGAAAGACATCTTTAATATGGATGTAATTATTTATTTTATATTTTGTTTTTTTATTATTTTATTTTATATTTTGTACTTTAGTGATGTAATTATTTACATGTTTTGATCTTAAACAGGTTTGTTTTTTAGACTTCAACCGGATCATATTCCTTTGCAACAATGCAGCTTGAAGGGGAAAAAACAAGACAAGAAAGACTAACTGTTGCTCATTTGCTGTAATGAGGACGGTTCGGAAAAACTCTTTTATGGATTATTGGGCATATGCTAACCAAGGGGAGGTGCTTCAAGAATGTAAACTTGAACAGTCTGAACTGATGAGTACCGTGCTAACACGAGCTTGGATGGTCTGGTGTGTTATTGTGAAGATATGTTCGCCACCGATGATACAAAAATGGTTGGAGAGAGAAAAATTCTCTTTGATTGTTGGATAAATTTGTCCCTCTGCTCATTCTAAAGAGCACAAAAATTATTGAAGGATTAACGAAATGTTAATTATTTTTTTTGCCACCAAACACTACTTCAAAAGATTGCAACTAGTGACGCGGGGATCATACGAGCTTTAAAAGACTGATTATCGTTCAGTCGAATATTATAGAAGTCCTTTGGAGAGGGTTAATGAAATAGGGGTTCCAAAATCAGCACAAAATAAATGTTATGTGAGATCAAGAGAAAATCTGCAATTCACATAGGACTATGGATGTAGTGGCAAGATAACAATTGCGAACTGACTTTCGTCATTGTAAACTTCGATCAAGCCGAGATAAAAATTACTCTTGCGAGCAACTCAGATGAGGATGGTGAAAGCACTCCAAGAACTCAGAATTTGATCAAAGAGTTTGGGTTTTCAGGCAATCAAAATGGATGTCTAAAGATTGTTCTGACAGGTCACCAGAGAAAAATGTACTTCGCACAGTTGTTGACTGAATGAAGAAAGTTATTGAAAGCGTTATTGAATTAATAAAGATGATTATCGATGAAGAAGATATGAAGTTCTACAATGGTAACCCCCTTCGCGAAACTAGCTATTAAAGCGGGCAATCACAATTGCGATCAATTATTCTTATGTTCTATACACGCTTATGGAAAATTAGAGAACGAATTCAAGGGGAAATTGATTTAAAAAAATCAAAAGACGCCTTGAGTTCATTTTTCAAGAAACCAAATTTCATAAATACATATCATGTAAACATGCTTATACTAGTAAGGATTATTAATTTATATTTTATATGGGGTCTAAGAAAATTGATCAAAAATGTATTAATCTTATAATTTTAGCGAATTATTAATTTTAGCACCCTATCCCGAGTCGGGACCGGCAAAAAATATTATCTTAGAGATTTTATTAAATAATCGAAGTATTAAGTTATCGAGTTTCATGTAGGACTCCATTCCTGAAACAAAGACGCAAAATAGACTACTAACAATTCTGGTGTCAACTCTAAGCAGGAGCAAGCTGGTCCTACTAAATCTGAGCAGGTCAAAGTCTACAAGAGGAAGCTGATTTTCAAGTATGTACCCAAAAGTAAGAATAAAGGTATAAGACCACATCTAAGATAGTTATGACGTCCTTGTTTGAAAAAAAAACCAGAATTGTGTTGTTAAACATACAGGAAATGAATAATATGCAGCAATTCCAAAAATTAATACAAATACTGAGTTAATGTGCGTTAATGTAAAGTTACTACTGTTTGAATGCTAACAATGAATTGTGCTTTTCTTGAATTTGTTTCTGATATGAATAGCAGTTCTACAAATCAAGAGGTCTTTAAGAACCCAAAAAAGAAAGAAGAATGGAAACCTGCAGGAAAAGTGTTTACTAAAATTGGATATAACTGGAGACCCACAGGAAGGACTTTCACTTTAGTTGGAAATGCGTGCCATTTAACTAGGATTACCGCCACTAATAAAGTGCCTCTTAGGGAACCCATTCCTCTATAAGTGGTTGTACAAGAATCTATAGTAGCTAAGGTTTATACTAGGTGACCTAAGGTACCTAAGACTAATGGTTCTAATAGCAAACCTAAGATTGCAAAATCTATGATTTCTAACAAAACAGAACCCTGTACATCTCGAGGATCCAATACTTTAGTTGCTCTATCTTCTTCTTCTGGCGATCTCAGGTTGTCGAAATTGTTTTGTGGTATTTGGACTCCGGATGCTCAAAGCACATGACCGGAGATCGCTCTCAGCTTACCAATTTTGTTCACAAGTTTCTCGGTACCGTCAAGTTTGATAATGACCAGATTGTAAAGGTTATAGGGTATGGTGACTATCAGATAAGGAATATCACTATTTCAAGGGTTTATTATGTGGAAGGAATAGGACACAATCTATTATCCGTTGGTCAATTTTGCGACTCAAATCTTGAAGTAGCTTTCAAAAAACACACGTGCTTTGTTCGTAATCTAGAAGGAGTTGATTTACTCTTAGGATCTCGGGAAACAAACCTTTATACATTTTCAATTGGGGATATGATAACGTCTTCTCCAATTTGTCTCTTATTCAAAGCCTTAAAGACCAAATCCTGGTTATGGCATCGACGATTATCACAATTGAATTTTGGTGCTATTAATCATTTGGCTAAAAATGGCCTAGTACAAGGTCTTCCCAAATTGAAATTTGAAAAAGATCATTTGTGTTCGGCATGTGCAATGGGCAATAGCAAGAAACAATCACATAAACCTAAATTTAAAGACACCAATAAGGAAAAACTATATCTTTTGCACATGGATCTTTGTGGGCCTATGCGTGTTGCAAGTATAAATGGGAAAAAGTACATCCTCGTCATTGTAGATGATTACTATCGGTTTACATGGGTGAAGTTTCTAGCATCAAAAGATGAAGCTCCTGATTTCATAATCAAGTTTCTGAAGATGATACAAGTTAGATTAAATGCACCTGTCAGGAACATTCGTACATATAATGGAACTAAGTTTGTCAATCAAACTCTGCGTAGCTATTATGAGAGTGTTGGTATCTCTCATAAAACATCGGTTGCGTGATCTCCACAACAAAATGGTATCATTGAAAGGTGAAATCGTACTCTTGTTGAAGTCGCTCGAACAATGTTAATCTACGTAAAATCTCCTTTATTTCTATGGGCCAAGGCAGTCGGTACCGCATGTTACACCCAAAACTGATCCATTATACGGTGTTGCCATGGAAAAACTCCTTATGAACTCTTACATGACAGGAAACCTGATCTATGTTACCTTCATGTCTTTGGTGCACTTTGCTATCCAAACAATGATAGTGAGGATTTGGGCAAACTTCAAGCTAAAGCTGACATATGCATTTTCATCGAATATGCACCCAAGAAGAAAGCTTACCATATCTACAACCGACGTACCCAAAAAATCATTGAAACTATCCATGTCGATTTTGATGAGCTGACGGCAATGGCTTCTAAACAAATCAGTTCAGGACCCGGACTTCAATGTATGACTCCTGCAACATCCAGTTTAGGACTCGTTTCAAACCCTATTCCTCAACAACCTTGTATTCCACCACCAAGAGATGATTGGGATTGTTTGTTCTAACCTATGTTCAATGAATACTTTAATCCTTAAACTATTGATATCTCTCTAGTTCCAGTTGCTAATGCACCAAGAGCTGTTAATTTGGCCGATTCACCTGTGTCTACGTAAATTGACCAAGATGCTCCATCAACAAGTATCCTATCAACACAAGAACAAGAACAAGAACATTCTCCATTTATTTCTCAAGGTTTTGAAGAATCACCAAAAACACCACATTTTCATGATGATCCACTTCACGAATCTCTTCATGAAGACTTAACTTCTCAAGGATCGTCATCTAATATGAGACCTATCCACACTCTATTCGAATCACTTGGTAGATAGACTAAGGATCATCATATAGCAAATGTAATCGTAGATCCCTCTCGTTCTGTCTCCACCAGAAAGCAACTACAGACTGATGCCATGTGGTGTTATTTTAATGCCTTCCTAACTTCAGTCGAACCAAAGAACTTCAAACAATCAATGACCGAATCGTCATGGATCGATGCAATACAAGAAGAAATTCATGAATTTGAAAGGCTACAACTTTAGGAATTGGTGACGTATCCAGATAAATTCATGTTGATCAAACTAAAATGGATTTATAAGGTCAAGACGGACGAATTTGGTGAGGTACTAAAGAATAAAGTAAGATTAGTTGCTTAGGGGTTCAGGCAAGAGGAGGGAATCAATTTCGAGGAATCATTTGCATCGGTTGCAAGAATAGAGGCCATCCGTATCTTCGTAGCAAATGCAGCCAACAAGAATATGACGATTTTCCAAAAGGATGTAAAAACAGCTTTCTTAAATGGAGAGCTCAAAGAGGAGGTCTATGTTTCTCAACCAGAAGGATTTGTGGATCAGGATAACCCATCACATGTGTATAAGCTCAAAAAGGCCCTGTACGGTCTGAAACAAGCACCACGTGCATGGTACGACATGCTATCATGTGTCCTCGTTTCACAACATTTCTCCAAAGGTGCAGTTGATCCGACGCTCTTCACACGAAAAGCAGGAAACGACCTATTACTGGTACAAATTTATGTTGATGATATGATATTTGCATCCACTAATACTGCTATGTGTAATGAGTTTGCTAATCTGATGACCACTAAGTTCAAGATGTCGATGATGGGGCAGATGTCATTCTTTTTAGGATTACAATTTTCTCAAAGTCCCAGAGGCATATTCCTAAACCAATCAAAATATGCTTCTGAAATAATTAAAAAATATGGTTTGCTAACTAGTGATTCTGTAGACACACCTATGGTGGAAAAGAATAAACTGGATAAAGATCTATAGGGGACACCCGTTGATGCTACACTTTACAATGGCATGATTGGATCCCTCATGTATCTGACATCTAGTAGACCCGACCTTATTTATGTTGTCTGCTTATGTGCCCGATATCAAGCAAAGCCTACCGAAAAGCACTTAAATGCGGTTAAACAGATCTTTTGATACCTAAAGGGAACCCTTAACATGGGTCTCTGGTACTCGAAGGATACCAGTATGTATCTAATAGCATATGCAGACGCAAATCACGCGAGGTATCAGGACACTAGACACAGTACATCAGGAAGCGCTCAATTCTTAGGTGATAAAATTGTTAGCTGGTCTTCTAAGAAGCAAAAGAGCACTGCGATCTCGAGTACAGTGGCTGAATATATTGCCTTATCTGGGTGTTGTGCGTAAATCCTATGGATGCGTTCACAGCTAAAAGATTATGGTTTTCAAATCAATAAGATTCCTCTGTATTGCGACAACAAAAGTGCAATTGCTCTATGCTGCAACAACGTTCAACACTCAAAAGCAAAGCACATCGATGTACGCTACCATTTTATAAAGGAGCAGGTGGAGAATTGAATTGTGGAACTTTACTTTGTTTGGACGGAATATCAAATGGCTGACATCTTTACCAAACCCTTGCTAAGAGAAAGATTTAATTTCTTGATCGAGAAGCTCGGTATGAGAAGCATGTCTTCGGAAACGCTAAAACGTCTGACAAAAAAAAGGACGAGTAAAGGTGGTTACTCGTGGTATATCCTGTATTATATGTACATCAGAAAACATAAAAACACAAAAATATTTTTTCTTTTATATAAATTTTTCAAAAAGAAATTAAAAAATATAAAAAAATATAAAAATATGTATCTATGGCATGTCTTCTGAAAATCGATAACATTTATGGTCTTTGAAATGTCATTTAATAATGATACGAAGCTGTAAATGAAGTTCGAGCAGAATTTTTTTTAAGCTTTTAAAACATGCCAAAATGGCTTGCTATTATTTCTGATAGCAACCCGGCCATCATCTTAAAGGCAAGTATTTCAAAAAAAACTTGACCTCACAACGGGAAATTTATTTTTCTCGGGAATGAATTACTTCATATTCATTCAAAGGCTTGTGCTTACTTTGCAGCACAACCTGTGCTTTCTGTATTCCATTGGTGTACGTGTCAGTGCGCTTATGTGATAAAATAAGAGAAATCTTATTTTCTAAGGTGTTGTTTTCAGAAATAAAACATTACTATCATAAATTCATCAGAAAAATCATTTTCAAAGACATTTGACCACTCAAACAACGACTACAGCTCTTTAAATAGAAAATGGGTCATTATTTGAGGGGAAAAAAATGTCAAATATCTTCTTCATAAAATCAGTTTGTGATAAAAGGAAATGGTTTTAAACAATAACGGGTTAAAAATTAAAGGGGAGTTAATTAAATTTAACTTATGTGAGCCTTAACTGTTATGTGTTTATGCCTTGTAGGGAGCCAATAGCAAAAATAAGTTTCTAGGAATGGTAGTTAAAAACTTTAGGGACTAAATATGCCATTAGTTAAACTAAGTTTTGCCTTAGAAAACTTAATTAAGAAAAGTGCATAAGGTCTAGTAGTTCAGGGGGCATTTGTGTCAAACTTTCAAAGTTCAAACACAAACACCCCCTTTCCCCGTTTCTAATACACACACAAACACACTTAACTTATTTTTTTCCCTCCATTGTTGCTTACTTGAAATTTTTCAAAACCTAAGATTTCTTCATCTTTAAACGTTAAGGTAAATTAAGACTATGTTCTAAGCATCCTAATGTGTTCATAATCAAAATGATTCAATCAATTTCGCTCATTTGAGCTCGAAAACCCTAAAACTTGATTTAGGGTTCATAGATTCAAAAGTGAGTTAAAGTTGAAATTGATTGAGGGGTTTTGATCCTTATAGGATATAGATAACTCGTTCATAACAGTTTATGATGGGGATAAACATAGATTAGGTTTTTGAAGATTCTTGTATGTGAAAATTTGGGTGTTAGAAAGAACATGTGTAATGTTAGTGGGTCTATGGTTAGAAAGTGTTTAACAACATCCTTGTATGCATTAGAGCCTTTATATCCTTAGTTTGAACATTAATAAAACTTGTTTAAGTGATTCATGTGTGTTCGAGCTTAATTTTGAATTTATGTGGCAATATAGTGGTTAACTCTTGTTTGTAATGAGCCATATGATGATAAGATTCTTGTTTAAATGAATTATGATTCCTAAAACACTAAGGTTATAACTTTGAAAAATCAAGGCGAATTAACAAAGGATGAAGGAGGCGAATTAATCCTCCTTCAAGAGGCAAATTAATTTCCCCTTGAGGAGGCGAATTAATTTCCCCTTTAGGAGGCGAATTAATCCCCTCATTTAGGAGGTGAATTAGTTTTTCTGCTTTAAGAGGCGAATTGGTTTTACTGCTTTAAGAGGCGAATTAGTTTTACTACTTTAGGAGGTGAATTAGACTTTTCTCTTAAAGAGGCGAATTAGACTTTTCTCTTAAGGAGGCGAATTAGATTTTTCTCTTAAGGAGGCGAATTAGACGTTTCTCTTAAGGAGGCGAATTAGACTTTTCTCTTAAAGAGGCGAATTAGATTTTTCTCTTAAGGAGGCAAATTAGACGTCTCTTTTAAGGAGGTGAATTAGACTTACTTAAGGAGGCAAATTAGAATTTTCTCTTAAGGAGGTGAATTACACTTCTTACTTAAGGAGGCGAATTAATATTTTTTCTTAAGGAGGCGAATTAGTTTTGCTTAGGTATTCTTCTATGTGTGCTACATGTTTGCTTGTCTAAGTATGCTTAATCCTTTGTTAATACTCATAATCTCCATCTAAAATCAGTCGTCATTAAACCGCTTTCCATATAGTGTCATATATAAACTTGGTTATATATAAACTGTATTGGAAAATTCTTACCAGAACCATGACTTCCAAAGCTCAGCAAATTGCACTGGACAATGCCTTAGTTGCTCCAGAGAACCAACGTGTCATTGGCAAGTGTAATATAAGGATCAATCCTGGAATGAAACCAAAGGAACCTACTTATCAAGTAGTATTGGATGCCCTTGCTCTTACAACATGCTATCCTGCATTTCTTATCATTGCTGAAGTTCTAGTTATCTACATGCATTAATTCTGGGCCACCGTCAACAAACATAAAGCATCATATTGATTCCAGATCGACAACAAAAGGTTTTCTGTAAATGTTGAAGTGTTTAGAGATATTCTTAACATATGTCCTAGGGTTCTGGGTCAAGAATTTGATGAACGTCCAACTAAAGAGGAAGCTCTATCTTTTATATGTGAACTTGGTCATTCTAGAGAGATCAAGTACATCACTGATGTAATTGTTTGATCTCTGCATCTACCAGGAGAAACTTTGCATCAATCATCAATAAATTCTTATGGAAAGGTATATGGCATTGATCGAAGAAATACGAACTCTCAAGAGTATACATACTTAGGGAATGTACTACAAGAAGAACCTTGATTTTGTTGCTTTAATATGGGAGGACTTGGCTTACCAGATTGATAACAAAGACTCTAAGAAACAAGATAAGATGTTCTATCCTAGATTCACGAAGATTATCATTCATCATTTCCTCGAAAAAGATAAGTCTATCTTAATGAGAAATAGAAAGTTTTCATTGCACACGTGCTCGAGAAGACAGCTTACTTGGGTAACCTCCCCCCCATGAAGTTCGTCCCAGACATGAAGACACCAAGTAAATGGTAGCTAATTCTCCTAAATCAATGACGCATCAAGCCATGCTGACTCTGTAGCTATACAAGACTATTATGCAAATTTGGTTTAGGAGCTGGAACCCCTAAAATCAAAGAAACCTAAAACTAAATCTGTATTCCAGCCAACTCATCTAAAGGAAACTCCCTCCAAGAAAAAGCCTATAAAGCTTAAGAAAGATATACTTCCAAGAAGAAGCCAGCTTCTAACTAAACGACTAAGAAGAAAGAACCAATTAAGTGCAGATATGAGGCAAAGGATTGAATGTACTCCTCAGAATAGTCAGAAGTAGCTCTATCTGAAGCTGCTCAGCTCAAGGAGGCTACAAAACAAAGCAAGAAAGACTTTCATATCTCTCGAACAAGTGGCTCAGGTGATGGAACTGATTTTCAATCAGGAGTTCCTGATGAGCAACAACGCAAGATCTCTGATACAGATGAAGGAACTGGTACTAAACCAGGGGTTCCTGATGTACCCAAATATGAGTCTGAAAGTGACAAAGAGTCTTGGGGTGATAGTGGAGAAGAAGATGATGATGATGAAGATGATATTGAAGATGATGAGGGTAATGATGATGATGATAGTGATGGAAATGATGATGATGATGATAATGATGGTGATGATGATGATGACAATGATGGTAATGATGATGATGATAGTGATCAAGAAAGGACTGAGTCCGACAGAGATGAGATTCCTAATCTCAACCAGTTCAATAAAGAACATGAAGAAGAAGAAGAAGAAGAAAATGTTGATGAATTCATTGATAAAGAAGATGATAAGGAAAATGAAGAAGAGTCAGATGATGGTGAGGAATTGTATAAAGATGTAAATATGAACTTAAGGAAAGAAGATGTAGAAATGACTGATGTTGATCAAGGTAGAGTAGATCAACACAATGTCACTCAAGAGTTTAGGTTTGAGCAGGAAGAAGAAGATGCTCATGTGACAATTACAACTGTCCATGACTCACAAAAGACTAAAGGTTCGATGCAAAGTTCTTCTATCTCATCCGACTTCACAGAGAAGCTTCTAAACTTTGACAATGTTTCTCCAACTAACAATGAGATTGCTTCCTTGATGGATACCACAGTTCGTACTGAAGAACCAAGTGGTCAGGAATTTACTCTCTTTACCGTACCGATAACAGTAATCCCAACAACCATTCCTCCACCACCTCATTTCTTCAATCCTCTTCCACAACAAACAACACCAACTCCTACACCAACAACTTCAGAAGTAACAACCGCATTATCTTCCCTTCCAGACTTTGCATATGTATTCAGATTCAATGATAGAGTCACCAACGTGGAAAGAGATCTGTCAGAAATGAAGCAAGTTGACCAGTATGCTCAAGCCATCTCCTCAATTCCAGCTATTGTAGATCGCTACATAGACAACAAGCTAGGAGAAGCTATCCATAAAGCGATTCAATCAAATAATGCAGAATGTAGAGAAGAAGCTCAAGCTGAGAAACATGAGTATATAGATCAAGTTGAATTATCAGTAAGAACTATTATCAGAGAGGAAGTCAAAACTCAACTTCCTCAGATTATTCCTAAAGCAGTCTCAAACTTTGCAACTCCAGTGATTAAACGAAATGTTACAGAATCATTAGAAGCTGTTGTCTTAGCAAGGTCTTCCTCTCAACCAAAGTCTACTTATGAGGTGGCTGCATCTCTCTCAGAGTATGAACTCACGAAGATTCTTCTAGACAAGATGGAGGAAAGTAAATCACATCTTAGAGCTGATTACAAAAGGAAGCTTTATGATGCACTGGTCGAGTCTTATAACACTGAAAAAGATCTCTTCAATACATATGGTGAAGTGTTTACGTTGAAAAGGAGTCGAGACGACAAAGACAAAGATCAAGACCCCTCCACTGGATCAGACAGAGGGACGAAAAGAAGGAAGTCTAGCAAGGAAGCTGAGTCACCAAAAGATCAAAGGTCAAAGGAAGGAAAGTCATCAACTTCCTTTAAAGGTACCTCCCGATCTCATCATAAGTCATCTGGAAAGTCTGCCCATGCAGAGCCAAGTCATACAGTTGATGACTCAGGAGTGCAAAAGAATCAAGAGTTTGACACGGGTAACAATGATGAACAACCCGATGACGAGGCTGTTTCCAAGAATGACTGGTTCAAGAAACTCGAGCGACCTCCGACTCCTGATCCTGATTGGAATAAGAGACAACAGGTTGACTTTCGACTAGCTCAAACCTGGATTAGTGTCACTGCTCATGCTGAAAAACCTCCTACTTCATTTGATGAGCTCATGGATACTCCAATCGACTTCTCTGCATTTTTCATGAATAGGCTTAACATTCCTAATCTAACTCAAGAACTTCTGGTTGGACCTTCATTCAACCTTCTCAAAGGCACCTGCAAGAGTCTTGCAGAATTAGAGTGTCATTTTGAAGAATGTTCCAAGGCTACAACTGAATGACTCGACTGGCATAACCCTAAAGGCAAGCCTTATCCGTTCGATCTCAGTAAGCCTCTCCTGTTGATTCTACATCATCGAGGTCGTCAAGTTATCCCTAAGAATTACTTCATCAACAACAACCTGGAATATCTGAAAGGTGGAAGTTTAAGCTGATTTGTTACAAAGACAAAGGCTGCTACTTATGAGATCAAATGGATTGAAGACATGATTACCAATCTATGGAGTCCCGTGAAGGTGATATATGACAAACATGCCTACTGGGGTACTTCACACTGGGGTGTCAAACATCAATGATTCTACGGATTTGCAAGTAACAGGGAGTCAACGAAGGATGTCTACTCCAGAAAATGAATCATTGCAGTTACCAGACTTAAGATTATGAAGTGGTATGACTACAATCATTTAGATGAGATTGAAGTTCATAAAGAGGATCAGCAGCTATACACGTTTAAAGAAGGTGATTTCCCATGACTTCGCATACAAGACATCGAGGACATGTTACTCCTACTTGTTCAACAGAGGCTGACCAATCTCACAGTAGACGAACGTTATAACTTGAATGTGGCATTACGTATGTTCACCAGACGTATTGTCATTCAAAGGCAGGTGGAAGATCTTCAATTAGGTGTCGAAAGTTACCAAAAGAAGCTCAACCTCACCAAACCAGATACATTCAGGTCGAATCTTAGGAACAAAACTGCTTACACTGCATATTTAGACCTTCAAGGAGTGATATACAAGGACCGGAACAACATAAACAGATTGATGTGTACTGATGAACTCCACAAATTCAGTGATGGTACGCTCAATGATGTTCTAACTGCTCTTCATGATATTGCTTCGGGAATAAGGATGGAATACCTGCCAAAGAGGAAATGGAGTAGATTAGACAAACAAAGGGCTTATGTTATGATCCAGGATATCGATAAGCAGCTCTTTCAAAGGAGGTTAATGCAGAATCTAGAGAAGTTCGTTGGTGGAAGAGAATACGGGAATGACCTCAGGCTGCTGGAACGGACTATATGACTCTGTCTTATTTTATGCTATCTCTTTTCAGGTCTATCTCTCGTATATTTTCAATCTTGTGAATACGTAAATAAATAGTGTAGACTAATATTAGGCAAATATCGTGTTTGAGTACGAATTTTTAAGAATTTCTTAATAAATTCAAAAAATTTCAAATTAACGTACTCAAACACCATATTATTCCCTTATAATTTGAGGGGGAGCATTAAAATGTTCCAATAATTGACTTGTTAATAATTGGACATATTTTCCTTGAAACCATGAATATTTGAATCAATTGATATCCAAAATATCAAGAGATTTGACATTTTTAATAAGGGGAGAAAATATGATTAAAATATATGGCTAAAGATGTGAATTTAAAGGACTCAAGTGCAAGCTTCACCCTTCATGTGCTAAAAAAATTTCGAATATCGATGTACGTGTTGAGAGGGAGCATTTTGAATGGTTTAAGGCTGAGAATAATACCGAAAGACCGACCATGTTTGTAATTACTTGGCGTTATAAGGTGGTTATGATTAGGTATTCGTTCCCATGATCCAGCCAGAACCGGAGGGATCTACCCAGGGACATTTCACTAGTTAGTGTAGAAGTCCATAGGTATGATATAAAAAAGGAGTAAAAGTGAGAATACGGGAAAAGTGTCGACTAAGATGGAGCTAGTACTAGAACAAACCCAACAAAGTACTAGTCATGAAGTCTCGGTAAGCACTGAAGGGGTTGAAGAATTAAAAAGAAAAGTTAAGATAAAGGATGAAAAGAAAGAAGCCATCCTTACACTTAGATAGAAACCGAGTCAATACACAAACTGTCAAAAACACTAAGTTATTGTCTGGTATTGAAGACAGCCGTCATGGACCCAGTGACGCAATGCACAACCCTCCCCAGCCACTCAAGGTCTCTCAAAAGACTCTTGTTTCATTTCTCATGGAGATTACACTCATTTCTATTGACTTTCTCATTTCGAGATAGGTGTATGAAAAGATGTCAGTCCCTCGTAAAGCCCTTCGATTACTAAAACCAAATGTGCACTATTGAGTATAGAGCCGAAAAAGAGATCATCCATAAATCTCATTAGGACACTTATCCAAAATATGCTTGCTAATTCACACAATGTGAAAACAAGAAATATATCAAGAGTCTTACGCATTATCCTTGTGATTTTTCCAGAACAACAGAGTGATACCTAAAAAGTACTCACAATGATGATGGAAATCCTTCCAGAGCCAACATCAAACAAACTCTGCGGTAGGTAACTTGTGAGATCCTATATGGATCAAACTTGTGACACTAGATATCGATTCGGTCCAGCTTATGAATTGACGGCTGATTTTGAAAAGATAAACACTATTGGCGGTCCATTAAAAACCGTTTGCATCTTGCCACAACCGATTGATTTTCCTAAATCAAATTTTCATCTAAGTCTATGGGAAGCCTTCACAAGGGTATCTAGACTGGAAAACTGAACATAATTGACTGCTTAATCGGGAAGATAGTAACTTACCGGTTCACTCTTACCGTGTTATCTGCTTTAAGATGCTCCGGTAATGAGAACGGCTAGTACAGCTGCGAAACCATGTCAAGGAGATTCTTCGGAATTAGGCAGTATTTATACTAAGTAACGGGGAACCGTGGTTGTTACAACCGTATTTAACGAAGTGACAAAGCCACTTTCGTCCATATATGTTGTTTATCACTAACCCATTCATGTAGATTTCCTGACAGTGGTAGCAGTTTCCCGATGACGAGTCAAAGCCAATACCACATGCTCATACTTGACCGACAAAAGTAAAGACATCATGAAAGCTCAAGTACACGTTTCAATACTTCCGCTACTCTGATACCGTACGTCTTTCTTAAAGTGACGAAGTATTAAAGTCAAATAATTTTAAAGAAGTTTTCGTCACTCTGATACCTAACGTCTTTCTTGAAGTGACAAAGTGTTATATTCAAAGATTTTCAAGAAAGATGTCTTATTCAAGCTTTCAAGACTAAGAAACAACAACAGTATGAGCATGTTGGTCCATATGTTACAAGTGCACAAGACGGCGACAAGATCACAAGATGATGATAAGAGATTATGCTTGGTTGATGATCTCAAAGAAGCTCAAGTTCACATACAAGTCAAGCCTATCAGAATAAGCTCAAGCCTAAAGTCTAAGATCACTATGCCATGTTCACATGATAAAGTCAAGAAAACAAGTCTGCGAGCACAAGACTGAAGACAAAGCATAGTATGCTAGGTTTAAGTTTTTATAAAATGGAGTGACCTCCTTTAGGGGGAGATTGTTAGGAATACGAAAGTATCGGTCACTTTTATTAATATCATTAGATAACTCGTATAGCAATATTTGGAAACTAAGTAGGCTAGTTAGTCCAAGGCCCATGGAAAGCCTATGAAAGCCAAGGCCATAACTGGCCATACAAGGTATATAAACCCTTTCCATGCTATGGAAAGGGTGTTGGTTATTTTATTATTTTCACATAGTAATACATAATTCTCTTTCACTTTCTCTCACTAGAAGCAACCTCCCACTCTCTTTCTCTCTTTAGATTTCTTCATACTTCTAGGTGTGTTTAAAGATTACTTAGATTCTACAGGTATTGGTAAAGATTACATTATAAGAATGACTCACCTCGTAAGCCTTTATGTTGTGTCAACCCATTTGCCTTTAGAATATGTTAGTGCAAATATTATGATATTTAATCTATATGATCTTTTTATGTTTTGGTGATGACAAACATGTAACTTGTAATATGTAACGTAAAGTGTGCAAGTTACTCGTAATCATAAATCATCAATGCATACATGCATCAACATCTCTCGACGTCTTAAGTCTGCATCAACACGAACATTTGTTCACACCCGAAGTAAATCACGTAAGGTATGTACAAACAAACATTAAACTTGTAGGATGATTATAGAAATAAGTTTTTGTCTTAAACATTACATTTTTACAAATGTAATAAAACCTTTTTATAAAATAGAAATATACAAAATATTTTTATTAATAAGGAAATGTTTTATTATTTAGAACATATTTAAAATCTGATTTTCCTCCCCCTACAAAGGACAAAAGGGAACCAGATAAACATTTCTCCACTAAAAGACAAAAAAGGGAGCATCTACCTAGGACGGCCCCCTTATAGGGAGGGTGGCCCACATATATATCTGGGACCGCAGGACCGCCTATAGTAAAGACGCTCCCCTTCCTTGCCTATAAATACTGGACTGTTCCCAGTATTTTTGGTAACCCTTTTGCACATATTTTTTCAGTTCTTTCTCTCTAAATCTCTCTACATCTTTGATCATTTAACTTGTTTAATCTTGTTTAAATGTGATTCAATCTTCTATCATTTCCTTCTTCCCTCATGTGTAAGATAAGAACTTTCATCATCATCAAGATACGAAATTATGTAGTCTTTTTAGTCTATTTGTAACATTTGTTACATATAGATCGAGTCCATGTCTTCCAATATTTAGTAGTGTATAGATCCGATTGGTGTATAAATTCGAAAGGGTTGATTGCGTGTCAGTTAGTATTTTAGGCTTTAAAATAGATTAGTGCAGTGGTAGATAAATTCTAGCTAAGATTAGGACTCGACATCTAGCTTAGTGTCAGAAAATAATATAAGCGACACGGTTTATGTGTTTAGGCCTTAAAACACAAGGTTTGTTATGTTGGGCCATAAAACATAACGGGTTTGGTTGTACCCGAAGAAGAACTCGACATCTAGCTTAGAGTCAGAAAATAATGTAAGCAACTTGTAAGGTTTTCTCCGCCGAGAAGGGAGCTTGTTGACTAGTTAAGTAACTCTCGAGTTGGGTACATGAGGAGTGGAGTAGGGCGAAGAGGAGCTTCGTGACCGAACCACTATAAATCATCGTGTCCATTTGCATTTCCTTTTACTTATCTCTTTACACTTTTATTTACATTTATCGCTTTACTTTTATATTTGCATTGTGCTCATGATTGTGTGGATAGTTGCGTATATTGTGTTAATTCTGATTTTGTAATACTTTGTGGTTAATATTGTGGTTGAGCTTGTATTGTTAAGATATGCGCTAGTTGTTGTAAATGTATTATCGACACTTTTCATATTGCATCTCACTTGATTGGGGATTTGATACGAAAGATTTAAAGTTTTTAAATAGAAATGTATTCACCCCTCTCTACGGTTTCCACAATTGGTATCAGGAGCCACGTCATTCTAGTTTTCAAAACAAATGTTTTAAAATAGAGTATGATCCATGTATCAAATTACCCATGAAGGGGGATTAAATATGAAAAGTGTTTTGTTGCTTGATTCGTACTAATTTTGTTGTTAGATATACTTCATATAATAGCTTGAAGGAAAATATTCTAAAAAGAGTTTGGAAATTTCAATATATTTTTTAGTAGTAAGAGTATAAATGGCGTCTAAAACACATATTTTATGTGCTGGAACAACTTTCTGAAGTCCTACGTCCTTCCATTAAGTCACTAAATGATTTTATACAAAAAAACGTGTTTTTGGGTCACTGGTGGCGGTTCCATAAATATCAAGACGGTCCCCTAATATATCGGGGAGCCGTCACCTTTCAGGGGGCCGTCTGTCTGTTTCGTCATAATTTGGCAAACTTCAAAAATTCATAAAAAATCAACTGTAAGTCTATAGAAGTCGTGGCACCCGCCATTTTAAAGGTAATTGAGTCTACTTTCATTTAAAAGTACTTCCAAGACTTTATTTCAAACTTGAATAAGTCATAAATTCAAAATACTACATAGTGGTTAAAACATTGTGTTTCGTTTTAACGTAAAACTTGTATTTTACCTTTTCCTTCGAGTCGGGCATTTCTAGTCGATGTATCTTTGAAAAATGGTGTATTTTATCTTTTCAAAATATTGATCTTGACTAATTTTTGAAATAAGGAGGAAACTATTTTATTTTCAAATAAAATCGAGCTAAGTATACATCGTTGTATCTAATATACAAAACGATGATGAATATCTTTATGTGTATGCTAAATGATTATGTGTGTTTTCTTATTTTGTTAATAGATATTATTAAGTGAGCATTGCTACTTGTAATTAAGTTACTTATATATCTAAACACATATGCCATGTACACTACTTATTTGTTACTAGTTTTTTGGATTATGCCTAATAGGAATTATGCTAGATCTCTTGCGTTAAGTTGTGAAATTATTTGTGCATTGCGTATAGGCATAGGTCGCTATATTTACAAGTGTTACATAAATATCTTATAAATCACTTTGAGTGTAGTAACCCACTTAGGAATGAGAGTTAAATAGTTTGTCAAGTGTGTGGGAAAAAAGTGTCATAAGATCGTGTGTTAAAACCCGTCACCAAAATATTTCCAACACACTAACTTTCTTTCAACAAGATGTCTAAATCTTTTCATCGTCTTGCCTTGTTTGACCTTGGGTTGGTTAAACAAAAGAAAATATCATATTAATACAATAGTATTTAAGTAAAAGAAAATGTATTTTTTAAACTTTGCTTGTGCTTGCATTGTTCTAACACACACATAATTATATTCCTTTTATAAACATATATTATTTTACAAAAGATATGTGTTGTATAAAAATGGTTAGTAAAATCATTTATATACTTATAAAATGTCAAAAACTATGCATACTATACATAACAACAAATAGTCTCTCACACAAGCAAAATATATGACAATCTTGAAGTAAAAA
>BQNB010000976.1:40732-82856 GCA_026074375.1 Tanacetum coccineum
TCTATTTGTAAAAACCCTGATGAAATAATGAATGATAACTTATCTTTTAAAAACATCTCGTTTGAGTCGTTTTCTATAATTATGATTGTTGTACTATGAAATAATACCCCAGATTAGCTTCCGCTGCTATATTTCAAAAATGGGGATGTTATACACCATTACTTAAATCCTAAGATAGATTATAATCAACATAAGGATGCTTTATGCGGATACGTCTAATTGTGACAGAATTAGCGTGTCTAGGTCTTAGGAAGAAGTACCGCCTAAGTCTAGGAATGATATGCCACTTTGAGATAAGACAATCATTACACTGATAAACAAACCTGCGTTTTATCAGATTATTCATGGTTGATACGTTTTCCTTACATTAGTTCTTGACCGCTTCTCTTTTGTTTTCTTGTGTGTGTTTATTGCTTTACTTTTCATCAAAACCTTAGGTTAGATAACTAAACCTCGTGCCAGTCTCTCAGGCTGAAACCTCCTTTGTCCTTAGTTTAGGTTTAACTTAGGTTCAGCATAAATTAGATTAATTTAGTACTACCATAGTTAACTAAAATACTGATAGAACTAGGAATTAACGCTCTCGCTCTTAGTGATCGACACCCTACTTACCAACGAAGCTACATCTTGACCGGGTACACTACCCGTTATAGTGTTGTTTTTAGGTTAAGTCGGCAAAATATAAATAGTAAAACTTGATACATAAAATAACACCTACACAACGACACATCATAAAGCCTCAACGACCAAGTCTTTGTTATGGCGTTAAAGGTTATTACATGTAAACTTTGATTCTATCACTACACTGGCTAAACAAGGACTAGTCCGCGGGCTGCCCAAATTAAAGTTTCAGAAAGATCATTTATGTTCCGCCTATGCTTTAGGGAAAAGCAAGAAACACACCCACAAACCTAAAGTTGAGGACTCCATTCAAAAAATCTCTATCTACTGCACATAGACCTTTGCGAGCCAATAAGGATTAGTGGTTTCTTACATGATTTCTGGTCCTATCAGTTGTGCCTCTCCTACTTCTGCCTATAGAATGGGTGAACGACACTTCCTTCCATATAAAGCTTCAAAGGGTGCACACCTCATACTAGAATGGTAACTATTGTTATAAGAAAATTCAACCAATAGAAGATGAACGTCCCAACTTCCTCTGAAGTCCATGACGTATGCCCTGAGCATGTCTTCTAAAGTTTGAATGGTACGCTCGCTTTGACCATCAGTTTGTGGATGGTAAGTCATACTCATGTCTAAACGGGTTCCTAATGCCTCTTTCATTGACTACCAGGATCGTGACATAAAGCGACTATCACGGTCTTATGATTCAAATTGGCAAACCATGTCTTGCAACAATTTCATTGAGGTAGAGTCTAGCTAACCTATCCATCTTAAAGTTCTCATGAATGGGTAGGAAATGAGCAGACTTAGTCAACCTGTCCATGATGACCCAGATTGCATCGTGCCCACTTCTAGTTCTTGGAAACTTGGTGATAAGTCTGATGACGTACCCTCCTCCCTAGTTCAAAGGCCTCCCCTTCGAGCTCAAATGGGATTTTATTCCCAATTGTACTATTAGATCTTTGAATGGTTTTGAGTGGCGTAAAATCATCTTTGGGATGATTACCAGGTATGGGAATCCGCCATGCGAAGACCCAAATCCTTCTCGATGAGGCCTTCGACAAAACTAGGGCAAAGGTCAGACTTGTTCAAGTCAATCACCCACGATATCCCTCTCTATAAAGGCTTTCCAGCCAAGATAGAAAACGTGGCTACCGTTCCTGAATCATCCATTTAATCCGTAGGGACACCTAGTACGATCACCGAAATTTATGCTAGGTCTCGTTCTATACTCATTTCTACACCTATAAATAGATGGCAAGGTCTCCAAGTATGGCTAAGACACACATACATACTTATTTACTCTTATTTTCATTACAATAGCACATACTTACTCCTATGACGGTGGTGATTCGCTGGACACCCCATGCATTCACTTAACGTAGTGTTTCTTTTTGTGTTTGGACCATGCTATCCAAGACTTAGCAATCACTATACGATTCCCTTCTGAGCCTGATCGTGCATATTTTGTATAATTAGTCGGCGCCACCGTGGGACCTGCAACATTAGTCCCGTTTCAACCAAGTCAAATAACCTCCAAACAACTTTTATGACAGGGCTAATGGTAAGAGAAATGACGAACCTCCGGGTTTCTTTTTAGACACCACCTTAGATAACAAAATATTAACACTGTGTAAAGTCACCTGTGACTCCATGTGTTTGCCGCCATACTCCTGAAAATTCGCCATTTGCGTATAGTGCTTCTACTACGGCTAATCCTAACCCTTGATTAGCCTAGGTTTTTGTAGAGGCCTAACTATAGGGGTTTATCGAATACTCCCTAAGAGATTGTCGATAGGCAGATACGTAACTGAAGACCTCCGAACTAAAATAGAATATTTCTGCAAGGGGACTATGAGGGAAGAGCGAGAGATGGAACCAGACCTAGGCCAACTAGGAAAATACTATACCCCTTCGGTCGAGGTCCTCGGGGCTCGTAGGCAGCGAGAAGAGTAGTAGGTTCGATGATGCTCCAACAGGTAACGGGAGCCAGGGCAGGAAGAAATGACGAGGTAAAATAGGCCTTTGGAGATTAAGCAAGGGAAAAATGGAAAAAGGGGAATGAATCTTCCCCTACTCTTGGCAGCTCACTTGGGGAGAAATGAAAGCGATCAACCATTTGCAATCTTCTTTGACCTCCGTATATAAAGGCCATCAACCTTCGACTAACATAGGGGAAATCTCCCTCCTAACGGTACGCTTCTCTCACACCATTCCCAACCTTTCATACCTAGTAGTTTGCATATACCCAGTGGACCTGTGCCTACTCATATTAACCCCTATTCTTAACTATCTGCGAGCATTATTAATGGGCAACCTTTGAGTTTCCCTTTTCAGGCTCAGAATGGTAACCCCTTGATGAGGGAACCTCCGCCCATCATCCATAAAGGGGGTATATACCACAGTCTTTCACAAATAATGGCATACCTTCATATAATGGGTCTATGTATCCTACTGCTACCCTTTCTAGTAACTACCCCATTTATACGCAACCCATGTGCGTGCCATTGAATATACCTATGTATCCAAACCCAAACCCTACAAGCCCTTTCGCAGATCCAACGGGTTCCGTAACCCCTTTTGCCTGCTGGATCGAGGATTATCCCCTCCCAGATGGACTAAAAATACCTTCCCACGATGGTTTTTATGATGGAAAGAGGGCCCCCGATAATTTCTTGCACCTTTTCGAAGGGTCCATCCGCATGCAAAAATGGTTAATGCCCGTAACTTGTCACATGTTCACATACACCCTCAAAGACTCCGCCTAAATATGGTAGAATAGTTAAAAAGCAAGTAGCATTCTCAACTACAAAGATCTAAATACTAAGTTCCGGTCACACTTTAGTCAGCAAAAGAAGTTCACAAAGACGCATTTAGCAGTCTACCATATCATACAAAGGGAAGGCGAATAGACCTGGTCCTTCGCTACAAGATATACCAATGTATAATCTCTAGATTTTAGGTCAGCCATGAAGATTAGCGTTTCTCCGGCTTTTGTTCTTGATTTAAGGACAAGGAGCTTGTCGAAACCTCCTCCATGGGGGGGGGAACCCTTTTTTTTTTTCCATCCACTTATAAGGGCCTAATGGAAAAAACCTACACATGAATTGAAGCAAGAGAAGTAGCAACTAATGAAGCTCTGAATGATCAAAGGGAAAACTTCGAAAGATCAAAGAAGTCCTCCTGGGACAATAACAGAGGACAAAGAGGTATGGATAGGTTCTCCCCCTACCGAGGACTGCTCCCTAGTCTGTTTAAAAGCCCAAGAGAGATTCTTGCTACGAAAAAGGTAGAAAAAACTTTTAAACAACCCCCTCGGTTACCTAAAAACAAATGGTCTCAAGACAGGACCAAATACTACCATTTCTACGAAGATCATGGGCACGACACAAATCAGTGCCAGGAATTAAAGCACCAGATAGAAGAAGCAGTAAAATCAGGGCAGCTAGCCCATTTGGTAAAAGGAATAAAGAAGAAAAAGAGAAGATGTCTGACACTCAGATGGGCGAGTGGAAGATAGGGGGAAAGAACTAGAAAAGTAAAACCACACACACGATGCTCTCAACTATCGTTTATTAAGAACAATGAAAAGAATCATATGGGTGAGGGGGAAGGGGTCTTTGTACCGTATGATTCTTTTCATTATTCTTAATAAACGATAGTTGAGAGCATCGTGTGTGTGGTTTTACTTTTCTAGTCGATATAACGTTTTTGTGTGTGTGTTTGTCAAGTACGTCACAAGGTCGTTTTCGTATTCTAGATTCCAAGGTTGTTGGTCGTTATTCCAACAAGTGGTATCAAGAGCTCAGGTTTGAGGGTTCTTTGGATTCTAGGTCGACTGGTGTGAGGTCGTCATCTGCGATTAAGTTTTGGGAAGCAATGAGGGTACTCAGTTTTGAAGGTCTTTCAAAACTGGTTGTTCGACACAAGGCTTTCTTTGAGGTTTAGGTTTAAACTTCAAAAGGTGTCGGGATTGCTGGAAGCTTGCGTTGCAAAGACACAAGGTTATTCAAGCAACGGGTTGTTCTTGGTTTGGTGGTTTGTTCGAATCAGAAGGTCGACACAAGGTGTATCTTTTGGGACTTTTGGTTTTATAGTTCCAAAATGTGTCGTGGTTGCTTGTTCTACACAAAGGTTATGTAACACCCTCAAATCTGAGCACACAGCGGAATGTTTGAATATCCGAGGGCGTTACATTTATGGATCAATAGCACAAGATCTGAGAACGACTATTAAACGTGTCGTTTGAAAAAGATACATTGGATTAACAAAATACTTGTTTGTTACATAAGCCCATGGCTTCAAATTGTTCAACAATATAAATAAAGATTTCGGTTTATAACAATTTTCCCCAAAATATAATAAGACCCCAAATCTTAAGTGTTAACTCTTCAATTATTGACTTCCAATGTATCATCGCACCTCGTGCCTTATTGACCTGAAAAACATGCTTAAAACGTCAACATAAAGTTGGTGAATTCATAGGTTTATGTAAATCAATAGTAGGACCGCAAGATTTCCAAGTGTATGATTAAGCAACAAATGCAAACATCATAAAAAGTAATTACGTTTTCCTAAGCTCATGACACTGAAGCTCGACATATGTGAATGCAAATATATTTGCCAACGAGTGTCCGTGAATGATGTGCTAACCCTGCAACATCCCAAATTCGACATGGTATGCGTTCGTTCCCGGTGATAGCTAGTCACCCGAACGGGGATTGTCAATCCCTAATAGATCTATCCATAACATTCGCGCCCACATAATGTAATTCCCAATCACATCTATGCAATTAACAGTTCATGATCATGGACATAATGGGTTATGGTAACTCAGGCAAACACGTAATCATGGTATAAAATGTACACTTGCGTCCAATTTGTAAAACAAAGCATGTTCTCACCCCAAGGATGTAAATCATTTAAATAATTGTAAAACATGGGGCTATGAACTCACCTGAGTGAATAGTCCTCTGGAAATTGATAATAGATATCCAAGTATGAATCACACCGTCAAATACCTAAGTAAATACGGCCAGTCTTAGTCTACAAGTTTAGGCTAAAGACTCAATGTATAAACTACAATAAATTTGCTAGTTTATATATACTGTTATCACTTGTGTGGTGGTGTACGTGTTTAATGTATTTGAAATTGTTTGATGGCTCTTGGGAAAACGGATATACTTTCTTAATAAATATACTTATTTATTAAGTCGTAAATTAAACCCGTTTAATGTCCGAATATATTAATATTCGACCGATTCTTTAAGCGTTTTATTATTTCACTTTTGATCACAAATATACCCTTAAGCTTCTAGATATTACACTTTAGTCCCTAGGTTTATAAAATATAAACATTTACACTGTAAACCCTTTAGTTTTGATAATTACATAATTAGTCCTTTAAGTTTACAAAAATGAAATTTAGGTCTTTATAGTTACTACTGGTAGATATAGTCATTACTACTGGTAGCATATTAGTTACTCCTGGTAGAATAATATTGTCATTAGTACTGGTAGTACTATAATGGTTACTACTGGTAGATATAGTCATTACTACTGGTAGCATATTAGTTACTCCTGGTAGAATAATATTGTCATTAGTACTGGTAGTACCATAATGGTTACTACTGGTAATGTTATAGTTAGTCCGGGTAGTACAAATGCATTCGTTAAGCTTATTTAAGTTTGCTTAAGCTGTTTGGCTTATTGATAAGCTCGGATGAGCTTATTTTGAGCTTATTGGGCTCGTTGGCCCAACAACCATTTACTGAAAATTAGTACCAAGGTCCATTAAGGTTCGTTTGGTTTTTAAAGGGTATAAGGGCCTATATAAGTTTCAATAAGCTCGTAGGTCACCTTAATAAGCTCGTAGAGCTTATTACCACTTCGTGGGTCCTACTGTTGGGCCTGTTGGGCTTGTTCGGCCTTATTGGGCCCGCTTGTGGCCCGTAAGTTTTCTTAAACATTTGATTCTTTCCTACGGGTTCATGTTTCATATAAGCCCTCGATAAGCTCATGGGAGCTTAATTATAAGTTGAGAGCCTTCACTAATAGGTCGTTGGGCCGGTTGGGCCCGAACGTGGCATGTTGGATCGTGAGAGGTCCATTGGTTTCTCTAACCATATATAGGATTCGAAAATAGTCTTAGCAATTATATTTCGTTTGTTAGCCCCTATACACTAGTCGTGTTACCCATGCAAACATTTGTTTAAGTCGTGTATACCTTCCAAAGCCATTGTGTCGTGTTTTTCCTTAAGAGTTTACGTATGGTTTTTCTCATAACGGATGGTTTTCAAAACCTTATTTGTTACTAAACACGTTACTCGTTTCCTTTATAGTTTTACCACCACACCAGTTGTTAAGTGTATTCATAATACGCATCATGCGTCCTTAATTCATTTATCATGCGTGTTCTCAAGCTAGTGTGCTATACATACATACATTTGACCCATAAGCTAGTCATTACGAAAAGAATACGCATAATACGATTGTCATGAGTTTGAATGTGACTTACAAAGGTCCTAGCGCCTTGTTTTCCGAATGAGAGAAGAAAGTATATAAGAGTTTGGAAATGTGTTAAGTGAGCTAGTGAATATTATTTATATAGGATGAGAAGCTAGTTAGCTCTCTTGGTTTCACAAACTACCCAACCGAAACCAAATTTATGCCTTAGAGAGGTGGTTTTGGTTCCTATGTTGCTAAACACTTGTTTTACTAAACATCGTAGTACCATTTTCTAATTAAATCTCAGATGTACAAGATTTGACTTAGCTAGCAAATCTTATGGATTTGTGTGTTAGGTCCTAGTCATCCCGCGGCACAAGGAAATCAAGACGGCACAATGGTTCTTAACCCCAATGTGTGTAAAAGACTAATAGGAGAACATCTAGGAAAGTATTAATGAGTTAGAGGAGCAAGTACTGAGTTGTTTGTAAGGTCATTAGAAGATTTCCTACTTGTTTTGGACCCCTAACCGGCCCATAGTGGGTTATATGCACAAAATTGATTAAATTTTTATGTTAAGGTTTTTAAAAGCGGGTATTGGTTTGAGTCTAGATAAGTTTAGGTATTTCTGGGGTGTGTTCAAACGTATTTTATTGCGATACGTAACCCTTTTGCATGACCAATAAAAATAAAATACGAAAGGTACATAATTATCCTCTTGATAATTATTTCTTACTTGGTGGATGTAAACCTTAATTTATTTGATGACCGTTTACATTAAAAGATTATTTCTAGTCTACGTGATTTAGCTCAAAAGTAAAATTAAAAGTAAACGCGTATCGGGGCAAAATAAATAGTGACTAATAATAGGAGTCGTAAAATGACCTGAAATTGAGAAATGTTACAGGTTATACGTTGACTAGTAAAGGGTCTTGAAGCTTTGGGTTTTTGTCGAGGTTCTTGCGACAAGGAGAGGCATCAAGGAGCTGTTTTGGTTTTCGTTTATAAGAAGATCAAGGCTTGTCGGGTTTTGCGAGGGTTACTTGGGTTTAAAGTAACCGGTTTCTTGAAAGGTTGTTTATCGACAAGGGTTTTGTTTTTGTCGAAGTTTGTACAGGTATTGGTTTAATTTTTCTTTTAAATGAGGAGGACGCCACAATTATTCTTTTAACTTCGGTAAGTTGTTAACTGAAAGCGTTAAAGAAAATGGCGGTGATCTATTTTTGCATACAAACTGTATATAGACAAAAGCATTAATACTTTAAAGGTTGTTTTGAATATTAATTAGTCTTTCATTGGCAAGAAACATTGTTACAAAAGCAAGATTAAAAGATTAGTTATTTAATTATATTAATAAAACACAAAGTTACTTTGAAGAATATTTTGCACACGAGTACTTTGTTTAGTTCGGTGGTGTGAGGTTTTTATCACATGGTTATCAAAATAAACAAAGGGTAGAAGAAAATAAAGTCCAAGACTTTTCGAGGTTGCAAGATTTCTTAGGTTACAAGAAATTGTTTTGCAAAAATAAAGTACGACAAGGGTTACTTCAAAAAGCGTCGGGTACTTTCTTGAATCAAGGGTTGTTGATTTAACTGGATGGTCTGATTTCTAAGGTTCAATCGATATCTGATTAAGAAGGGGTTTATTTTTGAAGGGTTTCTTGGTTTGATTGATTTCTAAGAAGGTTTATTCTTAGGGTTATATCGATAAAACAATGGGTTTTTTATAAACGGGTTACTTTGCTAGATCGTGTTTTGTGTAGGTAAATTCACAAAAAGTTAAACGGTTAGTAAAGGGTTAAAAGAATGATGACGGGTATCGAGTTTGACATCGAGAAATTCGATGAGAAGAATGAATTCGAGTTATGGCAGGTAAGGATGAAGGCTTTGCTAGAACAGCAAGGATTTGCTGCTGGAGGAGTTACATGCAGCCACAATTGTGACATACGATAACGTCATTCAAAAAAAGGATTTTAGCGCATCGATCTTGTGTTTGGGTGATTGGGTCCTACGGGAGATTACCAAGGAGACGACTGCAACGGGGTTTGGAAAAAGATAGAGACTTTATACATGACAAAGTCTTTAGCTAATCGTTTGTACTTAAAGAAGTTATATACTTTTCACATGCATCCGGGTAAGAGTCAGTCTGAATATATTGATGAGTTTCACAAGCTGGCAGGTGACTTAGCGGTTATAGATACTGCTATAACGGATGAGGATCAGGCATTTTTATTACTCACATCTTTACCATCGTCTTACGATAATCTTATGGAGACTTTGCTATATGGTCATAATACTTTGAAGCTAGAAGATGTGCTCGCGACACTTAATTCTAGGGAACTTTAGAAGATGACAGAAGCAAAGGGTAATGGTGGTGAAGGGTTGTATGTGAGGAGGAGATCTGGTCAGAGGGATATAAAGCAGGGTACATATAGTGCATGGTCAAAGTCACAGGGAAGAAGCAGCAGACTCGGGTGTTATATATGTCAGTTTGAGGAGCATTTGAAAAGGGATTGTCCCAGATATAATCACAAGAAATCTCAAGGTTGTGTCAGGATTGAAGATCATGTATTCGGCTCTGGAGCTGATGGGTATGACACTGTTGATGTTATGATGGCTATGAGTGTTGAATAACTATTGGACTGGATCATGGATTCAGGAAGGTTCATACCATATAACATACATGATAGATTACTTGGTTGATTTGGAAGAGTATGACGGTGGTAATATACTGATTGGTGATGGTAGAGAATGCCGTGTACGGGGAGACATGTAAAGTTCAAGTACTGATAAGGGATGGGTCAAGTTTCGTGTTGGACAACGTCAGGTATGTTTCGGAATTAAGGCGAAACTTGATATTGCTAGGCACTCTTGAAAAAGATGGTTTTATCGTGAAGATGCAGTCGAGCAAGATCAAGGTTATAAAGGGTTTACGAGTGGTACTATCAAGAACAAGAAGATCTAATTGCGTATATACCCTGGATGGTCATGTTGTGACTAGGAAGACATTGAAAAGTAGGAAGCAGTTAGGAGAATATCAGATTGGGTGGAAGATCAAGACGGGTAATATTCTTGATTTTTGTAATCAGAGGTCTACACAAAAATATACGAAGAGTAGGGTCGCCAAACATTTGGGTGTTGCAGGGTTATAGCAGCAGAATGGGTTGGTTGAGGAAACAAACGTGACACTATTGGCTAAGGTACGTTATTTTCTGATTCAGTCTGGTCTGTCCAAGGTTCTTTGGGCAGAGGATACAACCATATCTACATATCTAGTGAACAAGGTCACCATCATTAACGATTGGATTTAAGACACCTATAGATATGTTAGGGCTTTTTGGTTGGCTTGCTAGTAAAAGGCAAGGGATGCTTGAACCGGTTAAGGTCAAGTGCATATTCTTGGGATACCGTAAAGGTGTAGTGGTTAATAAAGCTTTGGAGGTTAGATGACGTTACATCAAAGGTAGTGCTTTATAGGAATATGGGTTTCAATGAAAGTGAGGAATATAAGAAAACTTTTATTGGTTCTGGTGTAGGTACAGGTTCAGTGCAGGGGTTGCAAGGAGTTGAGTTTGAGATAGAACCGCAGGAGGATCATACATTTAAGGTGGAACCTCATGGGAATGTCGATCATGTAGCTGGTTCACAAGAAGTACAAACTCAAGATTTGATATACTATCATTTAGCATGTGATAGGGATCAACACTCAACACATGAACTATTTAGTTATAGAGAAGACAGTAATGAGGCTGCTTTTGCAGTTGCTGAAGCGGAGAAGATTTATGCACATGAGTCATTGACTTTCAATAATACAGTTGCTTGTGAGGTGATTTCCAAGTGGAAGGCTGGATTGAAAGATGATATGGATGCTCGGTCAGATGTGTATATGCTCAGCAACGGTTGCAGGAAATGCAGTGACGACAACGATGTCTATTACTGGGAGTATACACCAGGTATGTTCATATATATATTTCTCTATATAGATGGTATGGTCTTTTCTTGCGGATGCAAGGCTGAGATCTGGGTTACCAAGGGTTTGCTGGTTAAAGCAAATGGAAATGTACTTGGTATGAAAATCGTCAGGGATCAGAGTGGTAATACTCTGAGGGTGTCACATTCCAGGTTTTACAACGGAAAGTTGGTACAGACTTTGTTGGAGGGACACTTCATACTGTCGTTGGAGGGTAGTCTATCAGGGGATTGTGATGTGGAAAAGAATGGTAAGTGGTCATGTATATATGCGGTTGAAAGCCAGGAGTATCAGATAGTCTACACGAGACTTGACATAGCATCTGCAGATGTGTGTATGTTGGATAAGTTTGATCGTGGATTACAGACACACGTACAGGTTTTTGTGGATTTTGACAATACCATGGGTAGATCAATTACAAGGTACAGGTTTATGATACAAGGATGTGCAGGAAGCTGAGAAGCTATGATGCTGCACATGATGGCTTTGTCGCCAACTGAAGCAGGGTATATGACACTTATGAAGGCTGCAAAGGAGGCTATTGGGCTAAAGGGACATGCAATAGAGTCAGGATTTGAGCTAAAGATAGTAGCGGGTATTGCTACAAGTGCCTTGTCAAAGGCTATCCCTGGTCCGAGGTTCCAGCATAGGTTGAAGTTGCTGCGTATCGAAGATTTCTAATATGATACTAAGGTGGAAATTGTTATATATATTAGTATACATATTAGAAAGTATGTGGAGTAAAGTAAAAGTATAGCCCAATTTTAGCCTAAGTAGGAGATTTATGTCGGTTCACAACTCTATATATACAATTAGAAGTTGTCAAGCGATGTAGAGCAAAAGGTATTCAAAAGTCGACTGGTTTCTCCTTTGTAGCAGCTTGGTTCGACTCTTTTTAGGGTTGGTTTTCTTCCCCCCTCATCTCTACAAGAAAGAGGTGAGGGGGGGGGGGATGGGTCTTTGTACCGTATGATTGTATTCATTGTTCTTAATAAACGATAGTTGAGAGCATCATGTGTGTGGTTTTACTTTTCTAGTCGATATAACATTTTTTTTTGTGTGTGTGTGTCAAGTACGTCACAAGGTCGTTTCCGTATTCCAGATTCCAAGGTTGTTGGTCGTTATTCCAACATGTGGAATTTAAAAATATGTTGTATACAATAGAAGAAGAAGATGATTAGAGCACAAAGCAAATAGTAACATGTTAGCTACTTTTTTTTCCTTTTGCCCGTTAAATTCCGTAGTGTAAGTTTATTAGAGTGAACATTTGAACTTAGGTTTATTATTAAGGTTAAATGATGGTTTATAATAGTATTAAATGGATGTAAATTCAGAATCTCACTCGTCATGAAATGATGTGTGAATCGCGAGCCGGCCTTTTTGGCAGAAGTTTTTTTAAGCATTTTTAGAGTTGTAAGCTTTTTTATTACAAAAATAATCTTCTCAAGAATAATAGCTCTGTTTAAATACATTAACTTCAAGCTTTTATTGTAAACAAGTAGCTCTTAAATGAAAAAAACTGATTCTTGAAGCTTTTAAAATTGTTAGGAGCTGTTAAAATTGCCCTCTAACCATATTATAATCTGTTGAAATATGTATTTTTAAGTTATTTTACATCTTATAATTACAGTCATGAACTAATTTACTAAACACTTATATTGAAAAAAAGCTTGTAGCTCATGCTAACATTTTTGCAGTTTAGATTACAGTTTAGAGTTAGTTTTGTCAAATATACCTAGCTGTTCAAAAAAAAATTAAAATATAGTTCACGTGTTTCATGTTATTGTTGGGTTTTATAATCTAATTAACCAATTAATTAACACGAGTACACAGCGGAATAAAAGATCACATGTAGAATACATTAATTAACTAGGATAGAAGATGGGTACCTTTTAGCACGAAACGATACACCGCTTAAAGGTAACCGTTAACACCGTCTTCTATATACGCGTGTGTATAATACCACGCGAAACCACCAAGATCAAACGTATGATCTCTCTATGTTTACACACACTATACGTTCTTAGCAAATAACGAGGTATGCTAGTACTAGTAGTGTTATACCAAACGATAACCAAATCTTGACAATCAAGTGAAACCGAATAATCGTAAGGCTAAAGTTGCTTGGCGTGATGGTTGTTTTCCAAAGGTGGAAGAAGGTCTAGGTATCCGTAAGCTTGAAAGTTTTAATATTGCTTTGATGGCTTTTCGCATTTGGAAAATTTTCAATGATAAAGTCTTTTTGTAGGTCTGTTGGATTCACTCGTACAAGCTAATTGATCGGAGTTTATGGGATGTAAAAGTTAGGGGTAGCATGAGTTGGGGATGGTGGAAGTTATTGTCTATTCAAGACATAATTCGCCCCCACATTTGGTTCAAAATTGGAGATGGAAACAAAGCCTCGGTCTGGTATTTCATGTGGGCTGATTATTGTCCTTTAATTAACCACGTTACTTCTCGTGCTATTTTTAATGCATGTTACAAAAATTCTGATCGTATTGCTGATGTGGTGACGAGTGATACATGGACTTGGCCTAATGAATGGATTGACCGATTTTCATCTCTTCGGGAAATTAAGATGCCACAGCTAACACTTAATCAACATGATATTATGGTTTGGAAATCGAATGATGGATCCTTCAAGCAATTTTTTGTTCGTGAGGTTTGGCATTCTATTCGGCATAGACGTAATGAAGTGCAATGGTCGTACGTTGTCTGGTCTCGGTATTGCTTTCTTAGACACGCTATACGTACGTGGCTAGTCATGAGACATCGCCTTAAAACCCAAGATAGACTTAAACAGTAGGATGTCAGGAATGATTTGGACCTGGCGTCTCTTCGATGTCCTTTATGCAAGATCAATACGGCCATTACACAATCTGTTTATGTTCTATGGGGGCCCAGTGGTATCTTCTTCAACAAATTTGAAGGAAACAAATTCTATAGTGACTACAAGCTGTCCTAGTCTTCATGTGGCATTAAACCATTCTGACATAGAACCTTTTTAGTTATCTTATTCAGGACAAACTTAAACTTATATCTGAAGGATTATCCACATATGTTAAACTTACTTGCGTCTCAAGTTAAGGATTTATGTAATTAAAACTAAAAAAAAAAAAAATCACGTACAAGATTGTGCTTAATGACGTCGATCCATAAAGTGATGTTCTTGTGGCGGGGAAATCCAATATTCATCTTATGAATATCATGTGAGTTTGGTGGACTCATCCTTAATATCTCTAATATCACCAATCACTCAGAATTGTCTTAGTTTAACAATATTCTCATATTGTTAATCGACAACGGATTAATTTAGAATAATACATTTATTATTCATGGATTTAAACATGCAAATATAGGACATAATTTATAATATAAAATAACAAAATACCAACGTATCATTATCATAAAATAAAATTGTTTTAACATCCCTTATCCAAATACTAAAACACAGATCTACATGATGAATCTACAGCCAGGACGACTAGGGACAGTCCCATGATCTAGCTTGTTGAAGTTTAGCTTTCCTTTCGGTAAGCCCTTCGTAAAAGTATGCTAGATTGTTCTTATGTGTGAAACTTTAATATGGTTATTCCATATGCGTAGTGTTCTGGCGCATCTAACCCGGTTCGTTGGCGATAAGATGTGCGGCTGAATTGTCGCAAAACATCTTAATTGGTTTTAGTTATTGTTGGTAATATATAGCCCTGAAATTAACTCTAATCCTAAACAGCTTCCATCTACTGCTTCATGAACGAAGAGGCTTGCTATGTATTCAGCTTTTTGCAGCAGGCTTTCAATAGTACTTTACTTGGAGCTTTCCTAGTCTACTGCGCTTCCGTTCAAAGCGAACGTGTTCTGTCAGAGATTTCATATCATCTATATCGGTCTCAAAACTCCAGCCATTTACAATAGCAATCAAATCGAAGTTCAGCTTCTAGATTTCCACCATAAACCAAAAAACATATCTTTAGTATTTCTTAAATACTTAAGAATATTTTTCACAGCAGTCCAGTGACATTCACCAGGATTCTGTTGAAACCGGCTGGTAATATTTTGTGCAAACGCAACATCAGGTCTAGTGCATCTTACAGCATACATAATGGATCCCACAACCGAAGCATAAGGTACATTTTGCACGCGCTTCACCTTTTTAGGTGTTGAAGCACCTTGTGTTTTATTTAAGTCAAGTCTTTCTTGCATGGGGATACGTCCACGTTTGGAATTATCCATTTATATCTCTTTAGGATTTATCCATGTAAGCTTTTTGACCAAGTCCAAATTAATCGCTTCGATCTATCTCTATAGATTTTTCCGAATAACCAAGAATAAATGCCGCTGCCCCTAAAATATTTCATTCAGAAAAACACTTTCTAGATAATCCTTTACACTTTGTAAACTTGGAATGTGATTTCCCATGATAATTATGTCATCAATATATAAGATGAGGAATGTAACTTTTACTCCACTAGGCCTTTTGATATAAAATCCAAACCTTTTGATTTCCTCATCAAATCTTTTATTCTAGCTTCTTGATGCTTGCTTAAGACCATAAATGGATCTTTGAAGCTTGCATACTTTTCTGGGATGATTAGGATCAACAAAACCTTTAGGTTGCACCATATAAATGTCTTCATCAAGATAACCATTTAAGAAGGCTGTTTTTATATCCATTTGCCACATCTCATAATCATAGTATGCCGCTATAGATATGAGAATCATAATAGCTCTAATGTCAGCGGCGGGTGAGAACGTTTCTTCATAATCAACCCTGTAGAGTTGAGTATAACCCTTTGCTACAAGACGAGCTTTATAGTTGTGTACAATACCATCCATGTTAGTCTTTTTCTTAAAAATCCACTTACTCCTAACAGTTTTACATCCAGAATTAAGATCGACCAGGACCCATACCATATTGTCCATCATGGATTATATTTCTGCATTCATAGCATCGATCCACTTATTAGATTTAGAATCTAACATCGCGGCTTTATAGCTAGTGGGTTCATTAAGATCCCCTAGGCTATGTTCCTCCACTTCTACATTTAGACTTAAATGATTTGGAGCTCGACGTGTCCTTTCAGACCTACGAATCGGAATATCTTCCTCATGAGGTAGTTCAAAACCTTCAACCTCCATACGAATTTCGCTAGTGATTTCAGAAGGTGATGTATCTTCATCAAGAATTTCTTTAAGATCCCTGGCCCTCCCACCGACTTCTTGAGTTATGAGATTTTTCTTAAAGAACTCAGCATACCTCGCAACAACTATTTTGTTTTCAGGTGGGAAGTAGAAATAGTAACCCATCGTTTCCTTTGGGTATCCTATGAAGATACATTTAACAGATCTTTGTTCGAGTTTGTCAGGCGTATATCTCTTCTCAAGAGCCTTACATCCCCAGACCTTTAAGTAAGATAAGTTTGGAACTTTCCCATACCACTGTTCATATGGTGTCTTATCTACCTTCTTTGTTGAAACCATATTGAGAATGCGTGTTGCAGACTCTAGAGCATAATCCCAAAAGGATAATGGCAGAGTTGTAGGATTCATCATAGATCGAACAATGTCTAACAAAGTACGATTCCTTTTTTCAGACACCCCATTATGTTGTTGTGTGTAAGGAGGAGTAAGTTGTTGGACAATTCCACAAGCTTTAAGATAATCTTTAAACTCTTGGCTTATGTATTCGCTACCTCAATCTGATCAAAGAGCCTTGATTGTCTTCCCGAGTTGATTTTCTACTTCATTTTTAAACACTTTGAACATTTCAAAGACCTCATGTTTATGTTTAAGAAGATAAACATAACCATAACGACTATAATCATCAGTGAATGTAATGAAGTAGCTAGCACCTTGTCTTGACACGTATCTAAGTGGACCACACACATCAGTATGTATAATTCCAAGATGATCATTCGCCCTTTCGGGACGATGTGGAAATGATTTCCTAGTCATCTTGCCCGATAAATAAGATACGCATTGATCAAATGACTCATCATCTGTTGATTTTAAAAGCCCTTGATGTTGCAGCTTTTCAATACGTTTCTTACTTATATGAGCAAGATGGCAGTGCCATAGATAAGTAGAGTCCAAATTGTGTTTGGCTCTTTTAGTGCTAACATTATAAATAGAATTAATATTCGGTACAAGATCATGCATATCAATTTCATAAATACCGTTACTGGGAATAGCATTAAAATAAAACACATTGTTTTTAGAAACTGAAAATCCAAAATCCTTAAAACACTGAACAAATCCATTGTCAACCAAACGAGAAACTGAAACAACACCTCTAGTTATAGTAGGTGCATAATGACAATTGTCTAAACAGATCACAAGGCCATTAGGCAAAACTGCTTCTACTTGTTTCAGCTTTCTTACTCCTCTAAGGCCATGTTTTGTGTTACAAATATAAGTACCACAAATAGTGTCATACACCCAGGATTTAGTAGGGAAAGAAAATAATTATATTATGAAGACATCTGAAGAACTGGCAGTGCCAACTTGCTTCTTCTTCTTAATCAACTTAACAAGGTAAACAAGACAGTTCCTTTTCCAATGTCCTACCTCCTTACAGTGGTGGCAGGCATCATCCTTAGCTGGGCGCTCCATAGCAGTAAGCTTAAGGTTTTTAGGCTTAGGGATATAATCCTTCTTGTCCTTTCCCTTGCCTTTAACCTTATTCTGGCCTTTTGCATTAAGCGATTTCTTATTGGCCTTCTGGATTTTACCACCTTTAATCATCATTACCTATGGTGTTTCAGCCTTTTTAGAGAAACCTTTCTCATACTCAATAAGCATAGCATGAATTTCACCAAATTTCTTCCCCATGTTATGCATATTGTAATTTCTTACAAATCCCACAAAATCTTTAGTAAGGCCATTAAGGATTAAGCCTACCGTGATATCTTGTGGTAGCACATAGCCAAGGCATTCCAGTTTCTCCACATATCCTTTCATTTTAAGGACATAGTCAACAACTGGTTTACCCTCCTTTTGTTTGCAAGCATGGAAAGATTGGATTAAGTCAAACTTCTCCACTCCAGCTTGTTTCTCAAACATAGATCTAAGCTCCTGAATCATGTCATACGGATAGTGCAATTCAAATTGTCTATGTAGTTCAGGGGTCATACACCCACGCATAAGACAAGCAATTTCAGTATGAGCATCATATAGAGCGGTCCACTGAGCCACAATCTCTGGTTCAGCAACGGGCTTAGGAGCAGGAGGTAAAGGCTGTTCAATGACATATAGTTTCTTTTCGACTCTCAAGACTAACTTAAGTCGAGCAAACTAGTCATTGAAATTATTACCAGAAAGTTTTTCTTTTTCAAACATCGACCTGAAAGTCGAATGGTTTATGTTTTAGACAGGTAGTGCCATTAACAAACATAGTAAAGTTCAAGAATTAGTATTTTCGATAATACTCCTTGAAAGAAATTAATTACCCACGTTTATTTAAATAAACAATTAATTTCCTAAGGTTAGGACCCAACTTGACATACCCCTACCACATCAGTTGATCTGCTAGTGATAGTGTATTCAAAAGGTAATCAACGATTGATAATTCACAACTATTGTAATTCCTAAACCATATGGGACTTACTTTATTACACTAATATCTAGTAAGTATGTTTCATCTCATCTATGCCGCGTGTTAACAGGTCTAACCACAACAACGCTAAGTTGTCCAATCAAAAACAGTAATTATGTAACACTTACCGTCTCACGGAAAAGCGTATAATTACCTTGCGATTTCAAATCTACACACGTCTCACGCATAGTAAAGAGCAATCTATAAGTGTTTTTACAAATTGGATGGCAACAACTTAGTTGAAAAAGGGTATTTTATAGCATGCATACATCTTCGTATCATTGATTTTAATAAAAACTTGTACTCAATTTAGTTATTATTACGGTATCACCTATTATCATCGTATCTTATACATAAATAGTGAGACCTTAAAATTGACGATTCAACGTATCTTTAAATATAAAGATTTGCTTTTTATCGCGGGAAAAGATTAAAGAATGATTAAAAATCATTCAAACCCTAGACCATTCGCGACTTCCTACATAGTATACAAGGTAAGGAAACTACAACGTAGTCAGGTATTATAGGGTAATGGTATCTACAAGACCGAAGTCTTGATGAGTCTCCCCGAACCTTATCCTTGCAACTATATAGTACTTTTGCAAATTACGTCATTGATAAAAATTAAAACTTTAATTTAAAGAATACATTACAAACTATATATTGCTAGTCTAGTCATGGAAGATTTTATATCGGATGTAAGCCGAATCCACTTTTGACTTTTTGCATTATATAGTCCATAATAAATCTTATTTCGATAATCATTAGTCATGTTTATATTTGTTTTCCGAAAAACCCTTTTATTTTCTCACAAGTCAAGAACTTAAAATAAAACATATAAACATCAACTAAACTAAATAACATTTATTTAAACACACTTAACAATTAAGGCATGCAAACATTAAATATGATCCTAATTATCTAATAATAAAACATGCATTTATTCATATAAGGCTCCTTCGTCCTATAAACTCCGGCCATATGCATCGATATACTCGATTACGTAAGCCTTATATAAATAAATACCACATAGCACATAAAACCTTTTAATTATTTTTAGGCCTCATTCATTCAAAAATAAGGGTCTTCTCGAATTCTTGAATCATGATCTTACCAGTTACAAAAATTTATTAAAATTATGCGTATTTTAATCATATTTAAACTAAATTCATTTAACAAATTAACAAGATTTAATATCTAATATCAATCCATGATAAATTTGCATGATTTTATCATGGATCTCCATTAACAATTAACAAATTTAAAACCATTAACAATTAATACATCAAGTTTTATAAAATTGCATACAACCTAGATTTCGTCTAATTAATTTTATTAACCGTCAAGATCAAATCTTTTTAACAAAAACGCCCACCGGGGCATTTAAAATTAATCACGAAACCCTAATTTGTCCAATTTAATTTCTTGTAATTAAAGATTCTACACGATGGCTCGTGATGCCACTGTTGGGTTTTACAATCTAATTAACCATATTAATTAACACGAGTACGCAGCGGAATAAATGATCACGTGTAGAACACAATAATTAACAAGATAGAAAACATGTACCTTTTAGCACGAAACGATACACCGTTTAAAGGTAACCGTAAACACCGTCTTCTATATACGCGTGTGTATAATACAACGCGAAACCACCAAGAATCAAAGTATGATTCCTCTAAGCTTCCACACACTATACGTTCTTAGCAAACGACGAGGTATGCTAGTACTAGTAGTGTATAACAAACGTTCTTATTCGTCTCTTGAATCTATCAACTTACGAACAATAATCACCAAAAGTGATGATCGAATCACCAACCGAAAATTTAAAGTTGTTCGTTGGTTTGGGATTGATCGAATGAAGCAAACCTCACAACCTGAAACTAATTTTGGGCCGGTCAACAAAAGAATCACAAGAACAGTAGTCGACCTTTTGTTTTAGTATTTTCAAGTTATATATAAACTCATGAAACATAAACCATATATATACACTTTATATCCTAATCCTTGTGGGATTCTATTTCTTGCCGACTAAGGATACAAAAAATGAACCAACCCTTTAAACTTCGGTTTATAAATAATTAGTCTCTCACGTTTAACTAATTATTTAATACTCGTTAACTTTTAACGATCGTTTGTTATTCACTTAATATATTACCTCAATATATTTTCTCGTCATTTAACATATAAACGTGTGCGTCCCCTTAGGCTCAAGAATATTTCCGGACATATATTAATCATATATGGTCATAATCCAACAGAAGCAAGTTCTTCATGATGAATCTTCTAACTCTGAAGGAGAACCAGCAAAGGTGAGTCAATTAACTGAAGAACCCGCTGCCCCAAAGAAGGACACTTCTTCCTCCAAGAAGAAACTCACTAAGAGGAAGTTAGTGCTTAGAGATGAAACTGATATGTCTGAAGAAGAACTAGAACGTAGGCCTCTGAGCAGATAGAGAGGATTCCTAAAGTTGTTGTCATTCAAGAACCTCCAAGTATCCATGTCAAGCAAACATATGAATCATCTGGAAAGCATAAAGGCATTGAGGTGCTCTTTGATGTTGCTCAACTTAAAATTGATACACTGAAAGCTCAAAAGGCTAGCAGACGTGAAAGAAGATTCCAAGTGAAGGAACTGGTACTAAACCAGGGGTCCAGATGAGCTAACAGGGAAATCTTCCGTCTCAGATGAAGGAGCTGGCATTCAGTCAGAGGTTCCGAATGAGACAAAAACCTCAGTGAATCTGATGATGATTCTGACAAATGGGGATCCACAGATGAAGAGGTATTTCGTGTTGCTCCCCGAGATGAAAACCCCAAAAGCCTACCATCAGACTTCTCTAATAATGATGATCAAAATGAATATGAAGATGACAGCGATGAGAGAGTAAAAACTGACGATGATTGTGATGATGAAGAAGAAACAGATGATAAAAGTTCAGACATTGTAGAAACTGACGATGAAAGAACTGAATCTGATAATGAACATCAAGGAAAAGGTGATGCGGATATGAATATCGAACAGGAAGTGGAAAAGAAAAATCCTGAAGAAAATCCTAAAGGTGATGATCAAGCAACAGATGCACAACCAAATGATGACAACAAAGATAAGTTTGAATTCTTTCAACCAACTTCTAATCAATCATTGTCATCTGGCTTTGAAAATCAATTTCTTCTAAACTCCCCCAATGCTTCCCTTCTTGGCACCATTAATGAACCTGCAGAAGGTGACATCACTTCCATGATGGATGTTCACATCTAACAAGATGTTCCCATTGTTGTGCTAGAACCCTTTCATGCCGTCATAGTGTATGTTATCCCATAAACAACTCAAGCACCACCACCAACACCAATAGCACCACCGCCAGCAACTACTAAAATTCTAGCTACTCAAGTTCCTAACACTAAAGCCATTAGTTCTGTTGTTCAGAGATTTTCTGAAATGGAACAGTTCGTTAAGGAACTCAAAGAAGCTGACTTCGGTATAATTATCCATGATTCTATCAAGTCACAAGTTTCGTCAATAGTCGAAAAATATCTTGGATCAAGTCTTCCTGATGCATTTCGCAAAGAGCTTCAGGCTAACAATGCCGAACTCAAGAAGGAACTATCTGAGCTGAATTACAAGGAAGTCATTGAAGAGTTAGTGAAAGCTCATGTTGTGAGTAGAGTCAAGAAATTTCTGCCTCAGTTTCTCCCAAAGGCAGTATCTGACTTTGCCACACCTATGATTGAAGAGTCAGTGAAAGCTCATGTTGTGAACGAAGACGTCATTGAAGAGTCGGTGAAAGCTTGTGTTGTGAATGAAGTTAAGAACTTTCTACCATAGTTTCTCCCAAAGGAAGTATCCGACTTTGCCATACCTATGCTTCAAGAAGCACTTGCAAAGTCTCCGATCTCTCTTGCCCAATCTTCATAATCACACCAATCAGCCATTCAAGCTGCTAAGTCACTTTCTGAATTGGAATTTAAGCACATACTTTATGATAAAAATGCATAAAAGTTGCTCGTCTTGCGGTCATCAAACAAATGAAGAGCTCTTTAATGCATTAATGTGGCCAATTAAACTTGATGAGAGCAGGTCAAAACAGAGTACCAAATCTGATCCAATTCCAAAGAAACACGACCGTGGTTATGATGATCATGATGAAGACCCTTCTATTGGATCAAACCAGGGTAAAGAGACGAAGGAAAGGAGAACTGGAAAGGAAACTGAATCTTCAAAGAAATCTTCAACTCCTAAGGAATCTACCAAAGGTAAACCTCCATTAAAACCATCTAAATCTAGAAAATCTAGGTCTGCAAATGATGATGTTGAAGAAACATTCTTTGAGATAGGTTCAGATGATGTTGAACAAACCTTTGACAAGAAGGCAGATGATTCTGCACAGCCTTCTCCTGATGCTAATACTGAACAACCTTCTCCTGATGCTAATGCTAATCAACCCTCTCCTGTTAAAGCTGTTAATCCAAAGAGACAAAAGAACGATTGGTACAAGAAGTCACCGAGTCCTGCACCACAGGATCCAGACTATAACACTGTCAAAACGATTAATGATGCTCAAGAACAGCCATGGTTTAAAGAGAAGGTCAATGCTACAGTACCACCACTCAGGTTTGATGAGTTAATGAGCACTCCTATTGATTTTTTAGCATTCACTATGAATCGCCTCAGGTTGACAACGTTAACTAGAGAAGTGCTAGTGGGTCCAGTATTCAACCTCCTCAAATGTACCTGCAAAATCTATGGTGAATTGGAATACAATTTTGAGAAATGCTTTCGAGCTCTGACTGACACACTCAACTGGGCAAATCCTGAAGCATATGATCGTCCTGATATGAGCAAGCCTTTACCCCTGATAGAGAATGACAGAAGACTTACAATCCCTATTGAAGTCTTCTTCAATAACGACCTTGAATACTTAAAAGGGGATAAAGCTGAAAGAACATACTGCTCTTCCATCACCAAAATGATAGTTGCCAGATATACAAGGGAAGGTATTGAAGACTTGATCCCAAACTTATGGTGTTCAAGTCTTACTGCTTATGACAAAGACGCATTACTTGGAATAAAACACTAGAGACCACAAAGACAAATGTTCTACAGAGCCATGATCAACAAGACATCCAGACACAAAGTTTTCTCAAAAATGAGAATCCTGAGTGTTAAGGTTGACAAGCAATTCGGCTATGGATACTTAGAGGAAATTGTTGTAAAGCGAGCTGATCAGAAACACTACAAATTCAAAGAAGGTGACTTTCCTGACTTACACCTAAATGACATTGAATACACGCTCCTACTCATTGCCCAACAAAAGATCAATAATCTTGATGGTGATGTGATAGTAGACTTTGTTACTGCTTTGAAAATGTTCACCAGAAGCATTACTGTTAAGAACAGAATTAAAGATGTCCACTTAGGTGTCAAAAGTTACCAAAAAAGCTTAATTTACTCAAGCCTCAAAGAACCTGTCTCGGCATCAATGGCAAAGAACTATATACTCCCAATTATGATCCGAAAGGAGTTATATATAAAAACAAGAAACAACGGAAAAGACTGATGCGACTTGATGAGCTTCATAAGTATAGTAACGAGACTCTCCAATCTGTGTACAAGACTCTTCACACCAGGCTAAAGAACTTAACTCTTGGGTTCAATCCCAAATCTGATATGCCAAGAAGAGCATGGGCAAAGAAGGATCTGGATCGCACAGAGACTATACTAAGAAAGATTGATGTTGTGCTGCTTAAGAGAAGGATCATGAGGAGCCTTGAAGTACTGGTGGGTGGAAGGAACTCCGACACGGACAGACGACTGATGCAAAGGACAGTAATCACAGTATGACTCGGTCATACTTGGTAAAAATATGTAGGTCCTGTCTCACACCTTATCTTGTATAATATGTATATATGTAGTGTACAAATGTTAGTATATGTGTGTTAAGTACAATTTTTCATGAATTTTTCATTAAATTCAAAATCTTTGCAAATACGTACTTAACACTATATCCTACCCTAAAAGATTGAGGGGGAGCATTACTATGTTCCAAACATGCTTGCTAATTAGATGCATTTCTCTCCCCATTAGTTTTAATCAATTTTTATCCAAAATATCCAACAATTTTGACATTTTGGATAAGGGAAGAGAATGTGATTAAAACTATGCAACTAATAAATATGATCTAAAAAGACTCAAGTGTTGGTCTTTACCCTCGTATGTGCAAAATACTTTCGATAATCGATGCACATATTCAGGGAGAGCTTTTCTAAAAGTTGAAAATGTCAAGGTATAAATATTTTTTATTTATATCACTAGTACCCTGATCTGTATTTTCAAATGGTTTTATAACAACAATGGAGATACCTAAAATATTGACCACGTGATTAATTTTATGGAGTTATAAGGTGGTTAAGGTTAGGTATTCGTTCCATGATCCAGCCAGAGCTGAAGGGATCTACCTAGGGACATTCCATTAGTTAGTATAGAAGTCCTTAGGTATGATTTAAAAGGAGTAAATAGTAAGAATGAGAATAATGCAGACTAAGACAAAGCTGACACTGGAACAAACCCAATAAGATGTTAGTCATGAAGTCTTGGTAAGCATTAAAGGTGTTGAAGAATGAAAAAGAAATGTAAAGATAAAAGGGTGAAAAGAAAAAAGCCCTTCTTACACTTAGGCAGAAACCGAGTCAATACATATGCTGTCATAATCACAATGATGATTGCTGACATTGAAAATAGACATCATGGAACAAGTGATGCAATGCACAACCCTCCCCAACCATTCAGAATCTCTTAAAAGATTTATGTTTCAATTCTCACGGAGATTACACACGTTATCTATCGACTTTCTCACTCCGAGTTAGTTGATATTGAAAAGATGGCAGTCAACTCCAGCCTCTGGTCACTAAAACCAAAGTGCACTATTGAGTCTAAAGCCAAAATAGACCATCTATAAATCTCGCTATGACACTATACATTATACACTTGTTCTTCATACACTGTGAAGACAAGTAAAATATCTAAAGAGTCATACGCATTATCCTTGTGATCTTGCCAGAACATTCAGAGTGATGCTCTTCAGCATTTTACGGTGATGAACGAAAATCCTTCCAGTGTCAACATCAAACAGCACTGCGGTAGGTGACTTGTGTGATCCTATATGGATCAAACTTGTGACAACTGGATATCGATTTGGTCTAGTAATATGAATTGACGACTTAATTAGTGATATAGTAACTCATTAATTCATTCGTATCGTGTTGTCTGCTTTGAGACGCTCCGGTATGAGAACAAGCTAAGTACGATGAATCTAATACTCAAGTATTAGAGGATTCAATACTACAAGCTGGAAATTCCTGTCAAGGAGAATCACCTTTAAAGGTGTTTCTACCTGATCGCAGGTCGGTCCTCACGGATACGAAGGTTAAACCAACCAAACCCGGGCAAATGACAAAGCCAAATTCGCCCACAAGCTTTATTGCTAACTGTTTTATTACATGTTTAATATAAAGATGTAGATGGAGATACCCAGTTCCAAGCAGAGTCAAGTTTATAACCGCATGCTTATACTCGATCGAATAATATAAAGACATCATGAAAGCTCAAGTACATGTTTTTCAAAAGTCTTAAGCCTACTCTGATACTTAAAGCATTTTCCTTGACGTCACTAAGTGTTCAAGTTGAAGCATTTCAAGAAAGAATATTCAATAGCTTCCAACACAAAAGAAAAGTATGAGCATGTCGGTCCAGAAGTCACCAAGTTCACAAGACTACAAGATTCACAAGATGATGAAGAGATTATGTAAAACTGATGATCTCAAGAAGTTCAAGATCACTGTTTACTATGCAAGTTGGAGCAAGCTCAAGATTCAGTTCAGTACATATTGATACAAAATAAAGATTAAAAGAATCAAGACTACGAGCAAAAACAAAGACATTCATAGAATGCTAAGTTTAAGATGTTTTGTAACTTGGAGTGACCTCCCTTAGGGGGAGATTGTTAGGAATCAAGAAAAGACTCGGTCACTTCTAATATAATATATCGTAGCTCGTAGTTAAGCGTTCGGTTACTAGAAAGCTAACCGGGCCAAGCCCATGGGACATAAGCCCATGGCCGGCCATATTAAGTACTATTTAAGCCCTCTCCATCCTATAGAGAGGGTGTTGGTCATTTGTGTAAACACTTTATCTTTCTAAGTTGTTTTGGTTTTTCTCTCTACACTTTGTCCAACCATCCTTTCTTTCTAGTTTCTCTTATACATCATCTAGGATTACTTATTTGTGAATATCATCAGATAATTATAGAATTGAATATTCTAATAAAATATGTTTAGATTTGGAATTCTTTTTAGATTATGAATTTGTCCATAGTAATGAAAATCTAAGGATATATATTGCAATAATTTGTTGTGCAATTAGAATAGACCAATGAACTTGGAGTTCATGAGATGCCAAACATTATTAAGAGAATATTAATTGTTTACGGATTTTAAAACCATGGGGTTGTTTGTATACACGGATGCTAAATCTAATTGAGATGACACTCAATACTAGTCATGGTATGATTTTATTTTTGATGATGACCATGTGGACTAGTTGTGCTCTACTAATAGCATAGTTGCATTATACATTAAAGAATAAGAATGCTTTACAGTTTTGGAAGTTGTGAAAGATGATTGCTATCAATAGTTGATGTCATACACCTTATGAGATATAGTGTGCCAAGATATTTGGATATATACAAACAAACATTCATCATAGATATTCAAGAACATCACTTATTGAATTCTTGAAATAAGTATTCTCAAAATTCCTAAAGATCAAAACTAGTTAGAATTATGAAATCTATGCCTTGTCAACAAGTACGATCATCGTATCTTGAAGCATGATTTCGTCGACTAGAATTATCATGCATTTGATCTATTTAGTATTTGGATAAGGGATGTTTAGACAATTTTATTAATGATAATGATACTTAGTATTTGGTTATATTTAATATAAATTGTGTCCTATATTTGCATGTTTAATCCATGAATAATACTTATTATTCTAAAATTAGTCCGTTGTCGATTAACAATATGGGAATATTGTTAAATTAAGACAAATCTGAGTGATTGGTGATATCTTGGACTTCCCCAACCAACAAGATTATTACTTTATGGATCGGCGTCATTAAGTAAATCTTGTAAGTGATTTTGATTTACTAAATCCTTAGACTTAAGATACAAGTAGGTCTTGCATGTGTGGATAATTATTCTTGATCTAGTTTAAGTTATCTTGAAAAAGGTAGCTAATAAGGACTATTTCAAAAGTGATTGTGAAGCATTGTGACTTGACACTTGTAGTCAATAAAAAATTTGTTCCTTCAATAGTTGAAGTATGACGCCACTGGGCCCCTCACAGGATTAGTCAGATGTATGTGTGGCCGCACCCAAAAGCTCATGTAGAAGTGTCTCAATGACTTTCGGTAATCTTGATTAATTACATATACGAGAAACAGAATCGTTAAATAATGCAATGACTTTGATCCATATTCATTTTTAATCAGATGTATGTGTGGCCACACCTAAAAGCTCATGTAAAAGTGTCTGAAGTGCATAGTTATTTTTTGATTGGTATATCTGGTCAAACACGCATCCATAAATTTCAAGTGCATAGCTAATTTTTCTGAGTCATATTACAATAAGATTGAGGCAAGAATGAAATCTTGTGAAATTTAGAAATTAGAAGCTTATTAACCAGTTATTTAAAACCACATACCAGTTATATAAAAGCATAAAAAAGGTAATGACATTCTTGCAATCTAAACCCACTTGCATTATCACCAAAACATTGGTACCACACATTAACTACTTAAACCCATTTCAGTTTTTTTGAACGGCAATTGTGGCTACATGACCCTTAGCCCAGAAGGCGTAGCGAGCCCACACAACCAGGTTGGGTCCAGCCCAGAAGGTAATGGCACCCTTCCCTTTACGCACGCGAGAGAAAACCCCTATCGCCCTAGACAAGACTCGAACTTGAGACCTTGCCTAGGAGGGTAAAACCTCCATACCATTAGACCAGAGCCCCGTTGGTTTAAACCCATTTCAGTTATCACCAGCATATAGCTACTTTATGTTGGATTATGTCTACGCAAAATAATATATGTCCGGGAAAGTTTATTCGAGCTTACAGGGATGCACGCGTTAATACGTAAAACAATTATTGTAAATATATTAAATGTAATATATTTAGTGATAAAGCTTAAACGAGCATTAAATATTAATAAATATTTAATTAGAGTTATATTATTCATTAATAGTTAAAAGAAGGACTAATATGCAATTATAAAGAAAAGAAAAGTATGTGAATTATTTCCTTTTTCCTTAGCCAGTTTATTTCCTAATCTCAAAAGGAGGTGAAAAACCTAACTTGCAAGCCAAGTTATCTTGGCTATATAAGGAGGCTTAAGGTGTTTAGTTTTCTAATAACTTGAAAACCTAAATCCCTAAATCTCTCTTCTCCCTCTCCCTCTTAGCCTACACGATCGAACCAAACACCCCTATAAGGTTTCGGTTTGCGATCGAACCATGCGATCAAACAGGTTTTTCGTGTTGATTGATTCAAGAGTCGAAGGCGTTTGGTGGCTTTATCACTACTAGTACTAGCATACTTAATTGTTTGTTAAAAACGTATTGTGTGTGTTAAAGTAGAGAGATCTACCTTTAGATCTTGGGTGGTTTTGCGTCGTATCTATATTATACGCACGCGTATATTTAAAATGGTGTATTCGTTAATTGCTAAAAGGTACGCGTTCTTGAACCTTTGTTAATTACATATTCTATACGTGTTTTATATGTTTCGCTGCGTACTCGTGATTATTAATTGGTTAATATGATGTTAAAACCCAACACTTTACACATTAGCTAACAAAAGCAGATGGTGATAAACAAAATAGAAAGGTTGCAACATAAGTTATATCCTAGAACCATCATTTGTTACATCAGTGGTCAAAAGATAAGTTTGATGGGTTTTTTTACAAAAGCTAAACCTTCATACTATGTTTTCAGTCTTTAAGCTTCTTTGTTAGGCTTCCTTTTGTCAAGCGATCGCCAAACTCCTTCTTTACCGCAATCAGAGTAGCTTTAGCTTCAGGTTGACCGCCTGCGGAAACTGTTTTAGTCGGGAGATGATCATCAGAAAATGGCAAGGATCTTTTCACATGATTTGAAGCGATGTTCGAGTTGATTTCTTCTAGCACGAGCTTTGTGAAAGGGGTGAAAAGTTGTTCTTTCCCCTTATCAACAGCATCCACAGCCAATGTTGAAGCTCGACTTTTTGAGGGAGTGGTTATGGCTGCTGGAGTGTTAACATTGGTAGAAGGTTCATTTATCTGACCGCGTCCTGGAAGGCTAACAAGATCAGCAGAAGAGAGCACTTGACTGATGTGTAAACTTTGACGACACTCACTTTTGTTTCCCTTTGACCATTAAAAGGTGTTTCATACGTGCGTATCAAAGCAGCAACAACTGTATGTTGTTGAAGTGATGTTGCAATGTCCTCAAAGAGATCAATACCCTACCACCATTGATATTCATTAATAATTATTAACACAATGAAAACCAATAATGAGTTGATGATAAAATAAATAAGTTAAGACTAACCATTTCTCCAGACTCTCCGAGTTGTAGAGCAGTAAATGGCATTATTTTCTCAGCCTCTGGCGTACATATAGTTGCCCAAAGGGTTGTAGTTTCATCTTATATCTTAATTGAGAGCCTAAACCTGGCAGTGAGAATTTGTGGTTAGTTTAAATAGATTCAACCATGTATATTAGTACATTTTAATTACTACTATAAAATAGGTCATAATAATCTAAATATAATACTCACATTGCTTCAACCTGATATTCAAGTTTACATGAAGGACAAGTGATAATCCAACTTATATCCGCTTCGAGCAACTTTTGGCAGTTTGCGCAAACATTGTACCATAAGCTTCTTCCTTGCTTAACAAGGCTTATTTTCCCTTTAACCCAGCTTGCTTTCCGCTATAATAAATTTGATACGTTTACGTACACTAAAACAAATGAAAATCGTACCCAAGATATCTTAAGCACTCACAGTTTTATAGGCTGTTGCCAATGAGACAATGTCCTCTTCTTTGGGATAAGCAAGCAACATATCACTGTTTTTGTAATCTCCCTTTTCAAGCATTTGTCGGAGTTCAAGCTTATTTTCATTGTACCTTGCATTTAATACACACAAAAGGACATATCAGTGGCTTATTGAAGTTTACTCATTCTCATAACTTAAATTATAATGTTGCATTTTTTGTAGATTGTACCATCGTTGCATATGCAAGTCAGGAGACACGGGTGGGTTGATCATAAAACCAGACATCCCTCGTATGGTGGTCAATGAGAGGCTTGTTAAAGGTTAATTTTGCATTAAGCCTATTGTGATTAATGCAAGCAAATCTTTTATTTTCACAACCAAAGAAAAGATGTTGATACACAATAGTTTACTTACAATTGAATGTTGTCACTTTGAGCCTCATGCCAAATATCATAGGGCCTATCACCAAATCCCTCCGTGTCACAATTTCAGACCCTTGTTCTTTGCTTGAAAAGATTTCCAAAACAATGCCTCTAACATCTGTATTCCGAAAAGATAATAGTTTCGTATTTTGCACAAGCAAAGCAAACACTTAAGTAGGTAAAAAAGATAAGATAAAATAAACAGATTTATTGTGATAGGAGTCAGATTCAGCGTATTTGTAAAGGTCAGAAAAGCTTGTGAACTCGAATTGGCAAGGAATTGTTGGCGGGACAGCCTCAACTAACTCTTCGACAACAGTTTTGTTGGTCAAAATCCAAGAGTACTGGTAGGAGCTGACACGAAACACAGGATCATTTCTTGTGACCACATCATTTGAGACATGGTACCTCTTGTATTGTGTTAAGAGCTTGTTAAAATAGCGCAGATCGGCTTCATATATAAGAGCACTCAGCTTCATTCCCTACTTTTAGCAGGATGCACTCGATAAATAAGTAACACCAACATATAGAGTAAGATTTAAAACATAGATAATTAGAATAACACCTGAGAATCTGTGAAGATCAACTTCTTATAGTCTTTACCACTTTCGCTTTGCTGCACATGATTGTTCTCCAATACTTGAACAATCACTGTCCATGGTTTCTTTGGACCAAGTCGGATATCAGCAACATTTGAGATAGGTCTCGACATTGCACCTACAATTTACAATCTACCTGTTAGTAAAAGCTTTAAGTGTTCAAAAGGAAGCATCATAGCATTTCAATTTTAGTTGGAAAGGTAGGCATTTTTTTATTATATAAGCAAGAATGAATGAGGATAAAGATCCTATTAACAAAATAATAATCCATGAAAGCTATAAACAACAATTTTTACATTAATTTTAAAAGAAAAGGCTTGAAAAGAAGATTACAAAAAAACAACTAACCTGAAGAATGGTTAATTTGAATACATAGAAGATTGTATTTTTCTACCCGAATTGCAATGGATGAGCATTCATTAATCATGTATATTTATAGGGGGAAAAGAGAGCACCAGGTAATCAGGGATATGACCATGTCTGGGAGAAGACTGAAAGGATTGTGTCCCTTGATTGGTTATTTGTTATGTGTGAGTGCGTATGAGTAGTTGAAAAGAAACTAAAAAAAGTGACAACCAAATCAAAGGTAACTCATTATAGTGGTTGGAAGTGATTTTGGTATGGTTTACTACAAATGGAAAAGGAGAGAGTATGGAGGAAGACATGGGATGGGGATGCAGAAGACTTTTGGCTTTCTTTGACAAAGTGAATATTTTCGAATTTTTTTCACAACAAATCTTCTTAAACACTCTTTGGTAAAGGTAACGTGGCATCAGCTGAGGTGCTGAGGTGCTGACAAAGTGAATATTTTTGACTTTTTTTCCACAACAAATCTTCTTAAACACTCTTTGGTAAAGGTAACGTGGCATCAGCTGAGGTGCTGACATGGCCTCATACGAGAGGGTGAGCAGTGTTTTTGCTTTGCTTTTTATATTTTAGGGAGATAATGTCGTAGATTGCTATATGCTACTAATTATTATGATAAATTAACCAGTCGAGCTAGCTATACTTCTGCAAACGATGGATGCGTTATTAGAAAACCAAGTGATGCTATGCTATAATTTATCGAGTTAATAACAAGGGTTTAGCTAATTTATAAACAATAAAACATCCAGTCATCATTGTTTATAGAAAATCTTTTATACTAATAAAACAAAATTTAAAGTGCAAATTTTCATATTTTAAAAACCACGAACACAACATCAACATCAACATCAAAAAAACCCACAAGCTCGAAACAACCCTGATTCATAGTTTCACTAAAGATTCACGAAACAACAAAAATGATGTGATATAAAGATAACCACGACCGGAAAGGATCACCAAATCCCGGGTCAAACACCAAATTCTTTGTGGTTTGTGAATGATGTTATTATTGGAGATACACAAGGGGTCCGAATCTTTATTGTTTCGTGTTCGTTGTTGATTTGGGATGTTGCTGGATAATTTTTTAATTAGTGAATGAAATGGGTAAAGGGGTTGTGAATTGATAGGTGGGTTTGTACTTAGAAGAATAAGGGTGCTTGTTGTTAGGGCAGTTGGTAAAGGATCAATATCCTCTCAAGTTGAAGGTAACTTGATAGGTGACCAATCAGAATTTAGATAAATGTATAAAAGTTTTTCTTTTAGTGAAATTCAGGAGGCCCAATTATATTTATCTTAATTGTGATTGATCAACATGACCTATCAAGTTATCTTCAACTTGAGAGGATCTTCATTCGGTGGTAAATGGGTTTGTAATGAAGGAGCTGGGATAAACGTAGGTGTATGTTCAGTTTTTTGAAACTGAAAAGCTGATTAAAAAATCAGTGGGTGTTTGTTCAGCTTTAAATGAAAAGTTGTGGGAATTTGGTTTTTTTGTTGCCGACAATTGTTGTTGCAGGGATATGAATGTTGTTGTTGTTGTAGTGATGGAGTTTTTAGGAAATTGTTTTTTTGTTTGTGGTAGCTGGAGGTGTTGGTGTGGCGGTAGTGAGTACCAGAGAAGACAAGGTGATGTGGAGTATGGCACGTAAAAAACAAAACCCAATTGGTGATTTACCTGATGACATGTACAAAACTAGTTGGCTAGATCAAATATTACATATGGAAGAACAAAATCGAAAGTATAAAGTACTTAAAAGAAATTTTTTACTATGAAGTTAGAAAAGCAAAAAGGTAAATTATGATGCTTTTTAAAATGATTAGCCCTAAAATATATGAACATAATTTAGTAATTAAAGTGCGCACCATCATGGAAATATACATGTCTAGCTTGTTTTGATTTTCATAAATCAAACTGACAGCGTCCCTTACGTTCTCATCAGTCCGTGGCTCGTTATAGTCCAGTAATTTGTCAAACGAAAAAGAGTCAACCTGTAAACTTTTAAGTGTGGTTATAACTTAATACTTGAACATCAAATCTTTCACTTTCAGTTAAAAGTTACTTACACCGGTAACACAAATAGATGCTTCCAAATTTAAAAAAAACCATTTGCAGTAAGTACTGATGAACCTAACGATGACTTGTCTAAGACTGAAAAGATCGTCTTCCCAAAATTAGGAAACGAGTGTTGTTCAATTTTTATTGGTTTTATAGAAAAGACCGTGCGCGTATATACGTGAACATGCATGTGTGAAGAAAAGGGGAAAAATGAGGAAGAAACAGATGTTTTATTATTTGAAAATATGAAACGAAGGTTTGTGGTTATAAAGATAACAATGCTGGAAATACCATTATAAAAAAAATCTGAAAATATAAAGAGGAAGATGATAAAGTGTGTGAAATGAACAAAAAAACTCTGAATAAATAATTTCTAGTGTGTGGAATGACAATATTCAGAGCAGAGAAAGCATAATGAGTTACCATGAAAAGTACATTAAATATATTTAGCTATAAACTTACCCCGCCCTTGGTTATAACTTATAGGGGAAATTCTAGTTTTGTACCAACAAGTACATAAGGGTGATCACGCTTCAAAAACTGGACCGGACAGACCAAGATCAGATCGGACTGAAACCGAACTTGTCCAAAACGCCAGACCGAAATGGTCCGGTCCGGTCCAACAAAGCATAAGGAAAAGCGTGGACCGGGGATCAGACTCATATATGTTCGGTCCGGTCTGGTTTCTTGTTCTCGTCCGGTCGACGGTCTAGTATGCTCAACCCTACAAGAACATGATGTTTGTGATACTTGCCTCATAAAAAAATTTCTTTTACACATGCCCCCAAAGCGACTTGAGCAATTTGAACGACTTCAGCAACTTTCATCAAAATTTGACAAATGTCTTAAGTGACTAAGTAACCTAAATATTTGCATAAACACCCGTCAAATTTTATTAAAAAGTCATCCTAATCGCTCAGATCGTCCGAGTCGCCTTTAAGCATTAATTTTGTTTTTTTGCATAAATAGAATTTTCCCAAAGTTATAAGCTCGGTTAGACAAACACCCCCTCTTATAACCAATAACACAAACACCACAAAACAACTCTCCTCCACACTCCAACCCTCCCAAACCAAGAATGTCAACCACAACCAACAACAACGGAGACGCCGTAATGCTTCTAGAAGCCCCACCACGCCCCTCATGGTCAAGCAGCTCCGTACAAATCGACGCATTACCTTACATTGACGACGAATACGGTGACCCCAAAGTCAAAGCTGACGTTGACCGTTTAATCGAAGAAGAAATGCGTCGTAGTCATAAAAAGCCTTCTGATTATCTTAAAGATCTTCCTCCTGTTGCCAAGTTTGACTTTCAGGTAAACAATTTTTATTTTTTTATATAAATTTTCAGTTTTTTTAGGGTTTTGTAAACTCAATTCGATTTCGGCTTATATTTCATAAGCCCCAATTTTCTGGCTAATTTTGGGACTTATATAAGTTTATCACATCGTGATAAACTTATATAAATGGTGATATGCATTTCACAATCCATATTTTACATAATCAAATGCGATCTATCTTTTTTTTAAATAAAGTCACATGATATGAGCACTTAGTGAAACCTATATTCCTATTTACACATAATCACGATAAAGATCAATGGGATTAAACGCTTTCATGTAATAAGTAAAACTTAAGGACTCCGCGTAATAACATAGCAATTAACTTTACACCGGTCATTTTGTCATGAAAAACGGTCACTAAAATTCCTGTTTTTTTGGAATGTGAAAGATATTAATTTCTAAATCTAAAATATACACCCAAACACTTGCAGTATAAAGATGTTTATAATACGTACCGTGAAACTGAACCATGCCACTGAAGTCTTTTCCTGTAATCCGCTTTTGTAACTGTTGAACCAAGCTGACCATGTTCATCATAGCCCCGTGTCATCACCACTCCATTTCTGCATAAGATTTGTGGTCAGTGAATAAATAACACGCATGAGTCACAATCAAAATAATGCTAGTATGTGGTAGTATGGTATCTAGTGAGCATAGCTGAAATCACAAACACGCATCACTGGTTCAAGTAGATAAACTGATAATCCCAAAAGAATTGAGTTGATAAGCTCAGCAAAACAAACACCCAGTTAACAATGTTGTTTGCCACATTCCAAACCCCTACTTTACCATTTTGATCAAGATTTCTTTAATGCTCCATGATTGTGTTCGGTGGTGTTTTGGATTTTCTTTATTACAAATGTTTCTTTGCTTCAGACAATCAAAATATTAGTATTAATTGACAAACCTGAGCGTGTTAATCTACCGACAATAATCGCTACTGTCTTCTGTGTGTTATGTCGCCCACGACGACCACCACCACCACCCGTGTCTGTCTTAGATGTTTGTATCCCACCACCACCACCCGTCCCAGTCAACAAACCAAACCCACATCGAATCAGTTACCTTTTAACAGTAACATACCCAGAAATTGGTCAACATGTTCTTCCCTGTAACATCTTCAGCCCTCGAACGGATCTTTCTGTAAGAATGATCCTCGACATTTTGGAGACCAGCCAATGAGATCTCGAACATCCGATGCTTGAGTCCTTCTGAGGCATCTGAAAATTAGAAGAATAAAAACAAACCAATTAGCTTCCAAAGTTATAACTCATATATATAAGAGAGTAAAAAATGATTGTTTTATATACAAAAAAAAGCTTGAGAGAAAATAATTATAAATTTAAAAGACATTGCCTTGCAAAAGATACTACGATGCTGGTGTTAGGTTTGCGAAATGGCACATGGTTCTGAAAATCGGCCCCAATGAACCCTCTGAACTTGCAATAAAAGAAAATGCCATCAGCGTCGGAAAATACGCAAGGATCTGCCAGAACCATGGGTTACTTCCATTAATAGAACCTCATATATGTATCCACGGTAATCATGGAATCAAGCCCATCGAGTCCTTCTATTATCGTTTCACCATTGGTTCCATCTAGCTCCACAGTACCCTTGTCAACCCGAATACCCGGGAGGACTCCAGCATCTTTCATTATTTTGAGAAATGGCACCCCTACAATTTTTTTTTGTTAAATTAATTACTTGAAGGTCAAACTTAATTTATTATATTAAAGGTCATGCAATACTGATAAGTTTTGAAGAGTATGACTAATGCACAGGAAACTTCCAATTACATTTTGAAAAGTTCATTCGTGTCAATTATGCAACTACATATACGTAAATTGGTCAATTATAATGCAAATGTCTATGAAATAAAGTGGATTAACCATTTGTTCCATGACCTGATACTTTGAGCCCGTTTGCTAATATGAAGACATACCTCGACTTTGAGCCCGTGCAATAGGCGGCTCCATTGGAAAAGAAGTAGGGGGCATCTCAACCAATCTCATCAGACCATTCTTGGAGTTCTTGTTTGTTGCTAGCCAATCACCGAATTGGTTTGGTGCCCAAAGTGTGGTTGAAACATTAGTACCTCCGCCACCAAGCGTAGCCCCAATTGGAGCCTTTTTATAAACATGTGCCTGCCCAAAATTAATCTAGTCAATAGCCAAGCATTCACGATATACATCATGTGTGTCCTTAAATGCAAACTTATAGGTGAATACCTAAAAGAACATAGATTTTCCACTTTATTATCACTTATAGCTAAGATGGGTTATATTATGCAATACAGACCTTATTGTCTTTTGCTGAATAAAAATTACCTATAGACCCGTTTGATCTATTAACTTATTTAATTGTACAATCATTCAGAGATTGCCAAATCACATTTTTCATGGAAAGATCTCTATCGTGTCTGATTCAACACAATATAAGTAACAAAAAAGGCTATAACATGAAAAAACCGGATTTGTTAAGATGAATCCATATCGTGTCCAGTATCATACCTTCCGGTTCAGTCTAATCAAATCGACATGGAAGTTCGATGATCCATAGGCTGAGTCTTGTCTTTCAAAACCTTGATGGTCAATTTCACGCCTTATCATTCCTTTGACAATGATGTCACATATTTGATACGTTAGAACAAACAACCATAAAAAAGTTTCCTTATCCATAACAATTTGCTATAAATGTTAAAAATCTTAGCCTTTTTCTTGAAACCAAATCTTGAATTACCTATCCTCTTTGATGTTTTGACACATTTGTTTTTATGAGATGAGATAAATGTAGATCCAATATTAATTAAAGATTCAATTTACCAATCATAGCCACTCATTTTTTATTAAATTAAAAAAACATACTTTCCATCTCTTTTTTAAAATTAAAATATCTTCGCACCGGTAAATCGTCAAACGACAAATATTCACCCACGTGACGAGGAATTAATTCATCTTTCTTTAGAGAGGCACATTCGTGATACTTTTCGACGAACTTTTTGTTTTGATCACGTCTTTAAAAAAATCACATGTGATTTGTATTTACAAATCACTGTGATTTTAAATCCACATGTGATTTTGTAAATACAAATCATGTGATTTTTCAGAATAACATGTGGTATTTATAGGACGTGATTGAAAATTATAAATGAAAAAAAAAGTTTCGGGGTCGGAATGTAGTTTATTAATGTGCCCTCTATAGAAGATGATTTAATTCTCGTTTTTTGCAAAGGTATGTTTCATTTTACGTTGTGGATATTTTTAATTTTAAAAAAATAGATGAAAAATAGTTTTATCCTAATTGATAAAAAAATAAAGGTTGAGATGAAGTCTTTGAATCTATGATAAAAAAAATGATTTTTATTGAACTTTTGTCTTTTTTTTATACATAATTTATTTTTAGAATGATTGCACTCCAATTGTTCCATTAAAATTTTCAACCTTCTTTCTTTGGATTATGTGTTTATATATGTGTTATTATATGATTCAGAATATTAATGATGGTTATAAGTATTTTTTAGTACTGTATATACGCTCTATAATCCATGCCATCTAGAATTCCCAAACGACGTACCCATTTTCTACGTTCCTTCCATTTGACTCTTCTACTCTTTGCTCTTTCCCAATTTTCTTATAATATTACCCATATATTTATATATCATGTCATGCATATGTATATATAAACTCCAGACTTCTATCACTAAATCTAACGAAACCTTATTCAAAAACATAGCTTTTGCAAATCATGGATGATGACACTAGATCAGAACAAAGACTGTCTTTCAGTGACCTACAACTTTTCGCTAACGATGATGAAAATCAGAACGCTATAAGTTCTTCTCCGTATAATTCTTCTCATTTTAACCAAGATAATTTCTTAGGTTTCTTCATCGAAGAATCCCTTTCTTTCGATACACCAAAGTCCGGTATCATCTTCTGTGGAAAAGTGATTGATACCTCGACAGATGCTCAAAACCCGAACCCAAAAAAGAAAGCAAGTTCCAAGAAGAACAATAATGTTGGTGGTTTAGCTAGAAGTTCTGATATTTCTCGATCAAATTCGTTTCATGCTTTTATCAAGAACGGACAAGTTTCCAAACTAGCGAGTTCCAGCAAATCAAGGTGGCAAGTGTTTGTTGGATCAGATAGGTATCCTAAAAAGATGGAGTTAAGTGACATACGGAGCAGGCAGCGAAGGCGTAGTCATGGTTCAGAGATAAAGGACAAAAGGGATGGACACTGGTTTTCGGGGCTGATTAGGGTACTCGGATGTAATGGTGGATTCAATTATGATGAGAATGAGATGATCAAGAGTTCGCTTCACTACTTTCCTTCTTGTACGCTAAGAGCAGGCTTAATTTGAAATCACTATGCATGACTTATACATAGTTTATAATTATTATTTCTAGATGCACAGTAAGGTATTTTAAGCTTATCAAAATGTTATATTTAGAACAATCGAAATTTTATGAAAATTATTTAACCATGCATGCCAATTATGAATCTCAAGTCTTGGAATATTACATTTGTTGACATGGACGTAATCAGGGTTAAAGTTTTAGTATTCGACTCTTATCCTACCTGAATAATCTAATTAAAATAATTAGAATCTAGTGTAGTTAAAGTACTTTTATAGTATCATTCGTTAGAAAAGATGGAATTCGAGCTGGATTTGTTTCAAGCTTTATTTGCAAAGCTCAATAGCTTTATTGACAATTTTAAATAGTATAAAGTATCTCAATCAACTTTAAAATCATGCACTAAATTACGAGCTCATAAAATTTTACTCTAATTCTTCCTATTTGTACCAACTAGAACAAAAGACCAAATTTAATAATTAAAATTATTGTCAAAGTTTGCACAGCATAGGTTATTTTGTTTAAAAGTTTTGACTCATAGTACATAGAACATTTCCAGTTTATCTAGAAATTTCACACGTCGACCATTTGTCTATGTTCCTTCCCACTATACACTATTTTTTCTTAACGACTACCTTTAGGATTTCCTTCAAGTCAATTCCTTTTTATTTGAAATACAAAACATAGTTATAACGACGACAACGCGATGGTAAAGTGAATGTCGAGATGGACATGACTTTATTACTTAAGGAATTCGAAGGCATTTAGAGTAGCTAAGCCTTTGTTATGGGTAGCTACGAATCTGCTTGGTGAGTTATCTCTATATAGCTTCCAATATGCTTGGTAAATTAGGAGATATATTCAGCTAAAAGACTCCAAGACTCTAGATATGAGTAGCTTCCAAACCAACTAGTCAAACACTTTTTTCTTCATGGGTTTTCTTGCTTTCAATTCAAGAGGTAAGAGAACCAATTTATTAAAGACTTTAGGGGCATTATATATCTTTAGTCTAGATGTGTCAAAATTTTCAATCGTGTACAAAATATCAACTTTCCAACACCTTACGGGTAAAGTGACAATCTCTAAATGATATACAATTCAGATTTTCCAAGACTTGAATGTATCTCAAAAAGTAGTCACTGAATGCCTATGAAAAGAACCAAATAGCATACGATAACTTGTGTAGATATTTAACATTTTAAAAACTAAGTAATAAAAGGATAGTCACCCGCGTGTTGCTGCGGAGCGGTGTTTCTTTTATCATAGATATGGGTGTTTTTTTTTAATTTGTATGGTAAGATTTCAAAGTTTTATAAGTGTGGTTTGCGTGTGCTAATTTTTTTAAAAATTATGTGTTTAAAGGTTGGTTTTTTTTGCTATTTGGTTTTTTTAAATATAATTTTATGAGATTTGGGTAGATATGTGTTAAACATGATTGTCCGGGCGTTGATGCGGGTGTTAAATTTTTTTATTTTTTATTTTTTTTTGTATTTTGTGCGGCTTTATTTTTTCGGTCTCGTGATTAATAGTTTTTTTTAAATGGGCTTATGTGTTGAGCGGCATGTCGTGGGTATTTTTTGATCTGAATAAATCAATACTTTTGTAAAAAAAATTCTTATTTTGTGCCGAGCAAATTTTTATTTTTTTTTATTTTGTGCAATAGTTTTTTTTTTATATGGGCTTATGTGTTTGGTCTCATGTCGCGGATATTTTTTTATCTGAATAAATAAATACTTATGTAATTTTGTTTCTTATTTTGTGTCGAACAATTTTTTTAAAGTTGTGTAGTTATGAAAAAGAAAAACCCAAAAAAAAAGTGTCAAATGGGCCGGCCCAAAGTGAGAGCCCGATGGGTCGGTTACTGTAGCACTATGTCAAAACGACATAGTTTTAACTGAAATATAGTATATGTATATAAGAGAAAAGTTCATTTGCATACCAGTTTCTCCTCACATACCAAGGGACAAATCTCCACCATCTATTTGAGTTTGATCTAATGGTGAGGATTAATCTAAGATTTAACTTTATTTAATGGATAAGATTAAACCTTAAAAAACATCCACCACCCCTTCTTACCTTTGTGTTTTTTAATTAAAACACACTTTCACCCTTATTTTTAAAAATCACATACCGCAAAAACCGTAAAACGTTAAGATTTATAAATTACACCATCGTGACGAGCATTTAATTATCTTTAAATAGAGGGGCACTTTCATATACTTTCGACAAACTTTTTTTTT
>BQNB010000976.1:85559-150451 GCA_026074375.1 Tanacetum coccineum
GTCTTTTTAATCTAATGAAATGGATGGTCAAGATTTGTCCCTTGGTATGCAGGGAAAAACTAGTATGCAAAATAACTCACATCATAAGTTAAAATGGATTATGGGGGTTTAACCTAGAGCCTTGTATTTATAAGTCACGGTACCAATCACACATTTAATGTCATTAAACCCGACCAAGATATTTTTGTTAAGTCATCAAAATTAAAAATAATTCTATTAACTTGATTGAATACTTTTTAAAATTAGCATGCAAGATTTTTGATTATGTCTAAAATTACGTCATATTATTTATTTCTTTTCAAACATCCCATATATAAATTACCGTTTGACTTAGTTAACAAACATTCCATATATTAGTATAGATTTTGATTGGCAATCAGTTGAAAGTAAGTTTTTTATGTTTATTACAAGTTATTGTGATTCAGTTTTCATTCCTTCCAAAAATAGTTTAAGTTTTTTACTTTTAAGATTGAGGTTAAATGTTTCATATGTAGTAAAGATAATTAAATAAGATATTTTAAATTAAAATGATTTTAATTGTATATCTGGCTATATTTGAGTATTATGAAATTTTGCAAGGACATTGACGTAATATCGAAATTTACAAGGATATTCATGTAATATTCAAGGTTTGAAAGGATGTGGATGAAATTGTCCAAAAGAAAAAGACGTATATAAATAAGGGCCCATTTGTTATATAGGTTTTAGGCTTGAATTTTGGGTTAGACATGGAAACCCACGTTTGGTACAAAAGTGGAACTCTGACACATAGGTGTGATGCCTAGAAAAAAACACTTTTTGCAATTCAGGTAAGTAAGCTGGGTTTTCATGCTTTATACTGACAAATGCTTTTTGAAGTCTCAAATATCACTTCTCTACCACATATATATAATTTAATATTCTTATCAACTTTATTTATTTTTTTACTCACGTGAACTTTTTTTAAATGCATTGCATTTACAAATTATTAACTATTTTTCTAATTGTTTATCTTTTATATAATATATTATTTTCTCTCTCATCAAATCTAAATCTAAATCCTAAACTAAATTTAAATCCAAATCCAAATCTTATACCTAAACCCACCTGCAAACCAAAACGGCCCTAAATTGGGATTTAGGTTAAAAAATGGTCGTCTAAACTTGCCGTTTTTAAATTTTAATAATAAAAAAACCTGGTTTTAACGTTTAAAAAAACACAGAGTCTCAAAATATAAGTCCAAACTAGCGTTTTTTAAAAAAAACGATTTAAAACGGTTTTTTTTTTTTTAAAAAAAATAAGGCTACTAGCCGTTTTATTTATGTTTTTTGTGTTTTTTTTTTGTTTTTTGATGATTTTAGGGCATGGTTTAGTACTTTAAGACATGTTAAACGGCGTTGGGGTTGAAAACACATCAAAAACACTAACTAATCTCGTTTTTCTCTCTAAGCGTGATATATATACTCTAATTCTCAATTCCCCGCTATACAGGAAAAACTCACAATCACAAACAAGCTTCCATAATGCCTCCGTTTCTACTAGTCTTGATCGAAAAATTATACAACATAATGAAGGTGTGGTGCGGAATATTAGTCCAACTACGAGAAAAGGCAGATGTTTGGTCTTATTTAAATTACGATATGTGTATTATGATCGTTGGGTGGAAAAAGGGGTTGCAAGAATGTATGAAATTTATACCCGGTGATACCAACTCTACACTCCGGATCTCCTAAGAGCGGTCTGGAATGCGTGTTAGCGAAAAAGTGATACGTCACAAGGTACTATTGGTGCGAATGGTCATGGTTTTTATATTGATAATGATGACGCGTTCGGACTGATTTTACGGAAGTTTTCAATTCAACAAGCGCTTCCATTCAACCAACTTCGACAAGTCAAGCTTACGGAGATCATCAAAAGGAGGTCAACCGCTGGTATCAACATGTAAAGTCGTTTACTTACTCTTAGATGTGATCTTTTAAATTATGGGAATCCGGCCTAAAAAGATATTAGGATGGGTTTCGTGATTATAAATATGGTGTTTCTTATAACTACGGACACTTGGACCGCACACACATGGTACGGCAAATTCTGTATTTAGCCGTTAGGCTCATTGGTTTTTTTAATTTTTTCATGTCTTTTCGAATCTTGGGTATTAATGAATACGGACCAATGGCTTTTAAACTATTTGGTTATCCTAATTCGGGTCTAATTTAGAAAAAATTTTACAAAGACATTTAATTGAATATAATTTTAGATGTATTTAAAGTTTTTTCCGATTTCGCCTAAGATAATGCATCCCATTAATATAGGAGCTTTGATTTGTTTAAAATTAAGTTATAAAACCCGTTTTAGATGGTCTTTTTTTCATTCCCGTTGTGTTGCCTCAGTATAAATTTATCCGTGCAAGCGGACATAAAAATATCCTTGTCAATTTGTGTTGTGGATAGTTTAAGATGATTGTATTGAAAATTTAGGGGTTTATTAGTAACTTTCTAGAGTTGAGTAATGACGACAACATCATGAACTATAGGACGTTTTGTAATCAATGTTGGTGAAGAACCTCTAGGACCATTGCCTATGATAATAATACTAGGAGGAATTTCTACTTGCAGATGTTCTGAAAAATTATATTACGACAACGTGAGACTTTAAACGCTTTTATGAACCATTGTTAATAGAAATAAAGTCGTTTCGATATGGCGTACCAAGATTGGGATTTACTAAATGATTTAACTATTTTTTTACAAGTTTTTTAATGTGCAACAACTATATTATCGGGTGTTTAGTACCAACTAGTCTTCTTTAGTTTTAAATCAAAATTTTTGCTATGAGGGGAAAAAAATTAGACGAATTAAAAACCTCACATATTCAAATGTTTAGAAAAATGGTTAAAGTTATAAAAAAGAAATTTGTAAAATATTTTGCTAATTTACCTTTGGTTTTTACTTGTTCCGCCGCACTTAATCCATGTTTAAATGTTGGAGGCGTAGAACTTTTAATAACAAGAATAATGAACAATTTAGACTTATCCTTTGGTTTTTTTAGACGCTGAACACCCCGACCCAAATATATAAACTCACCAAATTTTTATATTTAAACGAAACTTTAATAAAATTATTTGCATTTATGCAACAAAATATAATCAACAACCAAAACCCAATTGTTGATCAAATGCGGGCCGGATCGTCCCGAATGGCAAGTGACATTAATATAAACCTTTATAATAGTTTATTTGAAGACGCTACAAAGCGTCAACGAACATCGGCCCCAACAAGCGAGTTGGGACAATATATGGCTACAAACTTTTTAATAACTTTAAGGCCCGAAGAGTTTACAGCTTTGACATTTTGGACTTGGTGGCAAGAAAGAGAATCAATTTCCAATTTTATCCGAATATGGTCGTGACTTATTATACGGTCCAAGCTTCGACTGTAGCTTCCGAATCGGCCTTTTCTATTCGCAGGTTTAGAATTATCTCGGAAAGAAGGTCAAGACTTAACCCCGATCCGTGGGAAGAATGGTATGTTGAAGATTATTTGGGACGGGAGTAGTAGGGTCCATACTATGAAATCGTCTGAACTTAGGTCCGATATTAGAAGATGTTGAGAAACTATAGCAAGAGAAGAAGTTGAATTAGGGATAATCACCTTCCGAAATACCGAATTAGAGAGAAGGTGAGTTGAGACTTAGATATTGAAACACGTAATGTAGAAGACATTTTTGGAAGATTTAATGGACTTGAGTATAAGGGTGATGGCAATGCTGAGGCTCGAATACTTGACTACTTGGAGACACTTAATATATTTTCGGGGTGATGGCCACTGCCGAAGCTCGAAAATGTATCTAGTATTTAAATATTTTTAGTTATTGTTATATTTGTATTGTTTAAATAAAAGTTATGATTGTATTTTTTTAGTATGTTTCGGTGCAAATAAAAAATTTTTGATTGTATTTGTTTAGTATGTTTCTGAGTATTGTTTAATAAATGTTTGATAATTAACAAGTTTATTAAATAAATGTTCGAAGTTTTAAATTTCGGAAAAAAACCGAACCGAATCGCACCTGGTATAAAAACGATTCCGATCATTTATAACCGAAAAAAACCGAAACCGGGGTAAAAAACGATTCCGAAAAATTTTAACAGAAAAAAACCGATTCGAACCATTTATAAAACCGAAAAAACGATTTCAAAAAAATCCTGATAAAACCGAAAACCGGTGATTAGAAATACCGGTTTTTTTAAAACCGTTTTCTATAAACGAAAAAATCGGTTTTTACGGCTTCGATTTGCACTCTACATAAGGTGTGATGCCTTAGAAAAAAACTTTTTGCAATTCAGGTTAAGTAAGTGGGTTTTTCTGCCTTTAATACTGACAAATGCTTTTTTGAAGGTCTCATATATCACTTCTCTACCACAATATATATAATTTATATTGGGTAAAGGCCATTTATTACCAACTTACTTTTCCATTTGTACCGTAATGACCAACTTACTTTTTTTTGTACACATTACACCAACGAACTTTCAAATTTTGTTTGACATCACCAAGATCACAACTTGTTACTGACACGCTGGCATATACGTTCCACGCTGGCAAAAATATTTTAGGGTAAAAGTCATTTATTACCAACATACTTTCTTATTTGTACCGTAATGACCAACTTACTTTTTTTCGTACTCATTACACCCATGTACATTTAAATTTTGTTCGAAATCACCAATATGACCACAAAATGACTATATTACCCTTGTTTTCTTTAACATATTTAGAATCATAATTTTTTTACATCTTAATTTTTTAAAAAGTACTTTAACAAAAAATAATATTTTTTAAAGTAATAATTTTCTAAAAAGTACGAATTTTTTTAAAACTTATTTTTTTAAAAATTTCATACTTCAAAAAAATTACTTATTTTTATAAAAATTTCGTACTTTATAAAATATTAATTTTTCTAAATAAATTTAATTTTTTCGTACTTTTTAAATTTAACAAAAAATTATTTTTACTTTTTTTCGTAACTTTTAAAAAAATCTAAACTTTTTTTTTTGAAAAAAAATTAAAATTTTAAAAAGTACGAAAAAATTTAAATTTTTTTTAAAAAATTAAGATTTTGAAAAGTGCGAAATTTTTTTAAAAATTTTTGTAAGAAAATTTTAAATTTTTTACTAAAAATAACGTAAAAAAATATTTTATAAGTTTTTTTTTTAAAAATTGGTAAAAAAATTTAAATTTGCTAAAGTACTTGTTAAAGTACTTTTTAAAAATTTAAGATTTAAAAAAATTATGATTGTAAATATGTTAAAGAATACAAGGGTAATATAGTCATTTTATAGTCATTTTATGGTCATATTGGTGATATCGAACAAAATTTGAATGTACATGGGTGTAATGAGTACGAAAAAAAGTAAGTTGGTTATTACGATACAAATGAGAAAGTAAGTTGATAATAAATGACCTTTACCCTAAATCGGGTAAGTGCCAAGGTGGAGTGTATTAGCACATTTGGAAAAAGAAAAATTTAAATTAATGACGTGGAAATCTAGCCGGTCATATGGGTAACATTATCACAAAACAAACAAGTTCGTTGGTGTAATGTGTACAAAAAAAAGTAAGTTGGTCATTACGGTACAAATGAGAAAGTACGTTGGTAATAAATGACTTTTACCCTTTAATATTCTTATCAACTTTATTTATTTTTTTACTCACGTGAACTTTTTTTAAATGCATTGCATTTACAAATTATTAACTATTTTTCTAATTGTTTATCTTTTATATAATATATTATTTTTTCTCTCATCAAATCTAAATCTAAATCCTAAACTAAATTTAAATCCAAATCCAAATCTTATACCTAAACCCACCTGCAAACCAAAACGGCCCTAAATTGGGATTTAGGTTAAAAAATGGTCGTCTAAGGTGTTCGTGGTATGGCGGCTAAAAAGTTAAAATCCATCTAATCGTTAACATCCTATAAAATAAAACCTGCATCGTATCGTTTGTTGATTTTTTGTTTTGTTTTGGTCTTTTAATTAAAAGAACAATGGTTAAGGAGCCCAGTAGATTGGTGGAAATACATGATGTAATAGATAGAGAAGAAGAAGAAAGTGATGAAACAAAACTGGAATTTGATGAAGAAGATATTATGGAAATGAAATTGGAATTCGATGAAGAGGATAAAGACAATGATGACGATGATGTTGAAGAGTCTGAGAAAGTGGAGGATATAAAGTTACCCGAGAAAACAAGTTGGATTGATCTAAAGAAATCTCCGAAAACTGTTCATGGTGTTGAGGTGATGAAGATGAAAAATGAAATCTCCGATAAATATGTTGCATTTGATGCTTGCGAAATCTGTTTTCAGATTTGGACTACTGAGGATAACCATCGAATGAGGTGGTATTCACTTTTTTAATTTTCTTGTTTTAGTTAAGGGATGCCAAACTGGAATCTCATGACACCTTTTGTTACTAACAGATGGGGAAAACTAGTCTAATGTTTGATGGAATTTGCTTAAAGATTTCAAGTCACTATCAATTGCATTTCTATAGTAATATAACTTATTATAGCAATCGCCAAAGTAGGCTCCCTTATATAGGCATATTCGTGAGTCGTGACCCTTGTCATAACATCCCTTCCAAATAGGCACCGGGCATGAGGTTGTAACCCTAGACGATTCAGATGGGCGGGCTTTGTCCTATCTGTCAAAAGGTCACGACGGGTGGTCTGTAAGCGAAGTGCAAAGTGCGCCATCAAACACCACTTTCGCCCATCGGCCACAAGCAAGTGCGCGATGGGTGCTCTACGCCCTATATGTCCTCCACTCTTCCATTAATCAATGGAAGTGATCACTTTATAAACACCATCAAACCTAAGCACTTCCCAAACATTCCTAACCGAGAAGTTGGTTAAGTTGCCCGAGCTAGTTTTCCATTGTAACGAGTCCATACATTCAGGTTGTATATTTATGCGAGACAAAATATTTAGAAAAGTAACATGTTGGATCAACGGCTATGGCAGCTCAAGCTGTCCACTTTCTTCATTGACTACATCAGCCAACTTAGTGGTAATCCATTATCCATGATCATAGTTTGGCGCCTATTCAAAACTATATCAAGGATTCCTAAACCACTTCAGTTATCATACCAAAAAGATGTGTTACCGTTTCTGATCTTTACTACAATGTGGTCAAGGAGCTGTTGTCTCCTTAATTATAATGTGGTCATGCGTGTTTATTGATTATCAACCATACATCTTCTTGTAGTCACCGAATGTAATTGATCCAGGCTATTATTAACTTTTGCTTCTTGTGAGATGATTGTCACAGCTGTCTTCCTTGCGGGCATATATTTGGAATGTCTTGTATATTAAATTGGCTTCAAACGTGTACACACGCGCACGTAAGTTTTCGTCCACCATGACAACTAAAACTAATTCAGTATTTACCTACAATTTTATTCTCATTTTACTCTTCCTCTTAAATAATCGTTGTCAGTGTTTTCAATGCAACGCCTTTTTCGGAATTGAGGATGTTAGGATTCTTTATGTAAATCGCCTTTGCATTCCTACTGCTGATGATCAAATGGTAATCAATCTTTTCCTTAAAATTAACCTTGAGTTTCTCTTATATATATGGTGCAGTCTCGAAGCATATATTTGTTTCTAGGGGTGAGCATCAGTTCAAAACCGAACTGAATTTTATCGAGAAAAACCAGAACCTAAACCGAACTGAACCGACAAAAACCGAACCGAATATTTTATTGGTTTTTACCCCAACCGAATTGACAAAACCAAAACCGAAAACTATAAATATACAAAACCGAAAACTGAACCGAAAATGGTCGGTTCGGCTCGGCTCGGTTTTCGGTTAGCTTTGCTCACCCTTATTTGTTTCTGCAGTTTTCTCAATTAACCAGCAAACTAACTCCCCTTATAAAAGTAAAGTAAAGTAAAGTAACTTCCAATACCGTTTTTCACGGGTTGTGGGTCCCAATACTGTCTTCTATTGTATGGGGGAGGTTGAGATGTAGACAACCTTACCCCTACCTAAGGTTCGCCTACCTAAGGTTGAGACTTCTACCAACAATAGAAAAGGACCTACTGCCTTGCAAGGAGTGAGGATCGAACTCTTGACCTCTGTCTTCGGAGGGAAGGGTGATAACCAACTGATCCAACCTTGCTATGATAAACTAACTCCCCTTGTGGTCTAATTAAATATATACTTATTTATGCAGGAGGATACTAGATGCTTTCCATACAGCAAACAGGGATATACTGCCTTCAAGCAGTATATATGGGGAAGGCTGACTCATGCATTAAACAAGAGGTCTGATGCTTTGAAACAACGGGCTAATGTTTTGGGACGGCAGAATGTTGCAGTGGAATGGCGGACTAATTTATTGAAGCGGAAGGAGTATTTAGAAAGACGGGCCAAGGCATTGGAACAGCGGGCTGATGCAATAGGGCGGGCTAATGCATTGCGACGTGCTGGTGCATTGAGACTTCGGGCTGATGCACTGGGACAGCAGGCTGATGAACGTCTACAAAAGGCTGATGAATTCGGGCGGCAGGCTAAGGCATTGCATCGGCAGGCTAAAGCATTCCGTCGGCTAGTTGATACATGTAAGGCAAGTTTAATGTTTTTCAGACAAAGCTACAAGGAGCTTGAAATCCCACGAGTCACAGACACTAACTCTGCCACAATTACGATCTCTGGCCCACCTTCCATGCCAACCACTATCTCGTCGCCCACCACCTCTCTGCCACCTTCTTGAGACTTCTAGGGGGTGTTTGTTTCGGTTTATGAAACATAAGCTCATTTGGAAAAAAGTACTGGGAAAACCGGAGAAGGTGAATGGAATGACATATACGTGTGTCATTTACCGAAAAATTATTTTATGATGATATCAACACATAATTTGAAAGTTTGTAAGATATGGTGGTAATTTTTTTGGCTTAATAGCTGATAATTAAGCATTTTGTAAAATATGCTGCTATCACTGTTTTTTACTTTGAGCTAATGAGTAGACTGGTATGATTTGTTGTGGGAATGAAAGCAATCTTTTATTTAATATTTTGTATTATTGCAACTATGTTTTCATTTGTAATTGCTCAAAGTGATAACAATCAACAATTTTGAAAGAATTTTATTGTTTTTAGATATGTACATATACAAGGTTTTGATACATGCGCGTTGCCGCGGGGATGTGTGTTTGTGTATTCAATCTGGACGGACGTGAGCTGCTAACCTATTGGCATGGCTTTATCACACATTTACGACAGAGAAAAAGAACAATGTCAAAACACATCAGGTTTATTAACGATATAAACATACATTAAAAGCACACCAAAACCTCGTACATACCACACTAAAAACAACATCTGGACTTTCAAAACAACAACAAACATTTTCATTAGAGTGGTACTTGGGCGACTCAGATGGTAAAGTTGGTAGCCGAGCCCAAGAAACTGCAAAAACAACCTCTTCCTTAGCAGATTTAGTTGTGCCATCTCAGAAAGTTGTCTCGATTGGTTTTCTGCTGAAAAATACGCAGAGAAGTGCTGTAAGACATACTTATTACGCAATCACCATATGAGATGCTTTAAAAGGTGCAACATATTGGATTGAACCGAGCAACACTAAAAAACCGACAATGAATGTGGTTTATAGCCACATGTCTTGCACAAAGTTGACCCCCCAAATCTCTTCCTACTTCAAATGTGGCTTCACCCACTATATGTAGAGCGTCACCATCTTGTGCTTCTATCATTTTGATTCTCCTCTGCAGAAACCAAACCAATACACATGAGCAACCAATTTTTGTAAGCCCTAGAATACATGTTCAAATACTTGACAAAGTATCTAATATTTGAATGAGTATATATATTATGTGTGTACGTATCTAATGGGGGTAGAGAAACATATCATAGTCTAATGGTGTACCAAGTATATATCATTTACTCATCTATGGTGTAAAATATATACTCCATATTATATATGTAACGTTAAATATTCTTTTATAGAAAAAAACATGTCTTTGTGACCCAATATGTAGAGAAACAGAGCATAGTTGTATGCAAAATGAAAGAGCATAAAGTCTATAGTGTAGTAAAATCGGTTCTAATGGGTAAGAACCGAAATACTCGAACATGACCTGAGAATCGAGCCGGAACCGAGAGATGCCTCTCGGCCCGGTTCTCGGTTCCTATGCAATTCAATTTTCGGTTCTCGGTTCTTTCGATTTCGGGTCGGTTCTGAAACCGATCTCACCCTCAAAGTCTACTACATTCAACTGATAGTTATATTTCTTGTTATTTATTAATCTAATATATTCTTTTCCTCTGCGTAAACAACCAATATAGGATTAGCAAATCTAAAGCCTTCAAAATTATCGTAAAATAGACCAATTAGAAACCGAGTATATCATTAGTCTGAATCACTTGCATCAAAACTATACCTAAACCAATATAGGATTATTTTGCGGCCAGAAAACGCAATAATCAAAACACTAATGAATAAATAGGTCGACATAGCAACCATTAGCAAGGTTATACCTAAGTCTCAGCAAATTTACGCAGCTAGATGTGATGATCCAGCTTGTGAAGTATCTTGAGAAGTGAAAATAGTGAGGACCTCGTTATCCCGGTAGCTTGAGTGAGTGTCTCCGCATCCAAAAGCATACGTACCACAACCTTGTTCTCTTCCTTTATGCCAAACATTCTCGTATAGATATTCGTCCACAAAACGATAGACACCAAAACAGTGGATTCGGTCTGCTTGACTCTAATACATCACGCAATGCCTCGTTATTTTGGCTTTCAGTTTTTCTTAAAGCAGCCTCGCGGCTCTGAAACATTTGAAGTATAAAAAACACATGTGTATTAATAGTCGGCTACATCCTAACTAAATCCATTACAATTAAAGAAAAAATTACCTCAGCGACCTCGCCAAACGGTTCACAAAATTCGTTCGAATCCTCCGTAGAGACATCCTTAGAAAGTCTACATAAATGCTAGTTATACGTGGTCCATGCCAAGCATTTTCAAAACACGGCCATTTCGCGGTGACGGTAGATGATGAAGACATTTCGCGGCGAGCGGTAGTGACCGGCCTGAATATACGAGAGAGAGGTTAGTGAGAGAAATTGAAATAATGAAAATAAAAAGATGGAGCGTGTGTATTTCTGCTCATGCCGAGGGTTTATTAACATATATATTAAAAGTCATTTCATTTTCTCTCACAAATGCTACAGTGATGTCTCACAATGCTACAATAACTTTAATTTTTTAATCCCGCTCATGTGTAGATCTAAGGTGACTTAAAATCACTTCATAACAAAACACGTATTTGTGTACGTGTTCTTCTCCAAAATAAACACAAGATACGTGTTCTTCTTTTGGTATGCTTCATCTTTCTCTAATAACTTCTTTAATCCAACACATACAAAAATAAAAATATACACACAGACATAACTCATCTCTCTCGCCTAAAACCATCCACCGCCCTTTTTTTTAATCGGCTGCTGCATAATTAAAGGTATGTTTTTGTTAAAGATTTTTGGTGTTGCTGATTTGTGTGTGTAATTTGTTCTAATTTCTTCATGGGTTTTTCCGGGTTTTTTTTAAGGATTTAAGAAAGTGTAAAAAGTATTGTTTTTAAATAGTTTGGTGCATTTTATCAATGTTGCTTGTCTATGTGCTCATTGGGTTCAAGAATTTGTGATATTTGATATGGGTTTCCATTTAGTTAGTGGATTTGGTGTTTTTATTGGTTAATAAGTGTTGTTTTTTTTTATAAAGTTTGGATTTTTTTTTTGTTATTTCAGTAAGGGTTTTTTGTTTTCTTGGTTTGAAGTGGTTAAATTGAAGCTAATGAGGCTAAAATAATAATAAAGCATTGGGTTTTATGCTAATTTAGTGAAATTCATGTTGTTTTCAGAATGTTGAATATACAAAATGGAGCAGCACTACTGTCGACAATGAATAGGTACAGGTTGATGAAGATATTGGAGGTGAATTAGGAAGTACGGTTATAGTTGATGGTGTGAAAGTGTTGGTGGATTTGGTGCATACCACGTGTTTGATGAATGTCTTGATAAAATTGTGTTTGTGGTAAGTTTCCTAACCGCTTAGATCTGGCTTCATAGTTGATTTGCGATTTGTAATTTTCGCTTCTCTTGGCAGCAAAACATAGAATGAACCGGTTCGTGATCAACCTTTATCAATATCTATGTGTAAGTTTACTAAGGAGTACTGAGGGTGCAAATTTTAAGCATTTGAAAGCAAGGAGAGCATTGAGGGCATTGAAAGCATTGGTGAAGTTGGGAAGGCTATGGTGAGAGGTCATTTTAAAGATAAAAGCTATTTAGATGATGCGGCATTTGCAGGCATTGATAGGAGCTCACGTACGTGCACGTACATTGCGGTCTCAAATCTTTAATGCAACCAACAAGCTGAAATCTCATTTTCACCATCATGTAAGCCTTCCTGACCTTTCTCCATTCCTACTTTTATGCGAGTTCTGTTGTTTTGTTAGGGGTGTTTAGATTAGCTTATTTCACATCTTATGACCTAACTTAGCTTTTTGAACAGCTTATGAGCTAATTTAGCTTTTTGAAACCTCAAGAGGTTACCTTTTTTTAGCTTACAGGGTTGCTTAGTTGAGGCCAGGAACTTTGATTGCTTATATTGTGCGCCTTTACTCAGTGCTTAAAACTATTTAGATGAGAGTGATGTTGATATTTCAGCCTTTTTTGGGTCGGTTTATGGATTGTTTTTGTTCGCTACTAAAATGCAGTTTTTAGCGGGTGTTTGATATAATATTTTTCGTTTATCGTTATAAACCTTATCATTTGCCAGAATATTAGACAGTCGTTTTGCTTGGGCCAAAAACTAATGGCGTGTTTAGAAATGAATTTGAATGAATATGTGGTACCGTGCTTCTTCAACCTCATCGGGAATCCTCATGGTGATGACGGAATGTGTTAAAAAGGTTTAGATGATTGGGGTCCCGCTAGAAAAGATGAAACTCAAGATGGTACGTATTTCTTCCATTTATCTTATCATCAAAGATCTGTTTCTTCTTTGGATAGTATTGTGAAGTTCATATATAAGAAAAGTGTCACTAGGCGCAATGTGAAATGATAATTAATCTTCATGTTCAGTACTTTCTACTAAAAATGTGGGTTTAAACGGTTTGTAGTTTTACGGTACACAAATTGGGTGATTTGGGTGAATTAAGTATGGGTCAAAACGGGTTCCAACCGAAACAAGTCATGTTTTGGCACGCGTCGGCCACAAACACTATTTTTGTAAATTAATATTACCCTTAGCATGTTATGTCAATTTAAAAATCTTTTTTACAGCTAATTAGTGCTTTAGTTACTAATTTTGGTTACAAATAAAGTTTCATCATAAATAATAATCACACCATTATGTACCTTATAATTAAGATTTCGCTTCTCACGGTTAATGGGGGCCAACAGGCGACTGGGAGTTGTTGATTGGTTTGGCTGGGACTGCGCTGAGGTTTTTGAGGAGCCAGTTGGTGGAGGTGATTGGGAGTATGTTGTAGATTGCGGAAGCGGACAGTTTGCAGGAGGGGACTAGCCATTTGGAAATTCAGTTTGTGATTAAGTTGTCAGACTCTAGGGAACGTGCACCTGGGATGATGAGGAAGTTGCCACACTTTACTTAACTGATTCATTCAAGGCATAGACGTTCTCTTTAGGAAACTATTGGGTTTGCTCAAATGAATAAATAGGTATATCACATTATCACGCGTTTGTATATGTAATTTTGTTACTATGTTACTTAATATGAATGGGTTTAGTTAATAGAGGGATGTTTGGGACTGCTTATTTTTCTGCATGTTATAAAATAACTACTGTTGGAAATGATGTTTGAATTTGCTTATATTATAAAAAAATGCCAGAATACTCAGATAAAATAAATAGTTGTTCAAAGTTTTTAGCCGCCACAAGCAAGAAAAAGGCTTTCAGAATGCTTAAAAAATGTGTTCTGATAACACACCGTAGGAGGTGAGGTGTGTTTCCAGTCACAATAAGGTTCTTGCATACACAAACACCCCTTAGAATTTTCATGTAACTCCTTAAAGTGTATTTCCTCATCAAGAACCACTACTTTTCTTTCATTCGTACGAGTCCAGGTTTCAAGAATGACTTTGGATTTGACTATTTGTGGAATTTTCAAAGGTGAATTTTATTTGTAGCAAAACTAAAACTTTTGGGATGTTAACAGTTGAGCAACATAAGTTTTTTGCATTACCTAATTGTGGCATTGGATTAGGGGCTGTTAGAACTAGGCTGTTTGGATTAACGACTGTCTGAATTAGAGGTGTACTTTGGCGGGGTTTATGACACAGAATTGCATTGCTTATAACTGTAGATCAAATTAAGGCATGTTTGGATTAGGCTCTATTCTGATTAGGGGTGTTCTCGACCGGTTTTGAGGCACATAACCAAACCACACAACTATCGCACCATGAACACTAACTTGCAGAAACTATTATGAATATATTTAGTTAAAGTATGTTGCTATTTCATGTAAAATGACGTCCCACGGTGGCTTAGAGGGCCAGAAGATTACAACTTTGTGCTATCTCGCGTTAACAAAAGTAGATTGCCTAAAACGGAATTAGTTCAAAGTAGTTTGCTATTGTGTGCCTTTAATCATTTGGTTTTTCCCTTTGCTCTTTTGAGTACCGCGCAATACTCCGTATATGTTTACTCATTTGTTATATGTGACTGATTCAACTTCATGAATTTTTTGTGATTCTGATTGAGATTATGTTGATGTGTTTCTATTTCATGTTAGATTAAATTTTTTATATGTGCATCACCCGTTTCATGTCGGTATTGAAGGATTTGTCGTGTTTGTAACATCGGTTGCGGATTACCATTGTATACTTCAACCTGCATACGGGAGCGTTCACAAGTCGCTGATAGCGGAGAAGTGTAGGTTAACTTTGTTACATGATTCTTCAAGTTAGTGACATCATAAATGGTATGTTGTTTTGTTTTAATGCTATGGGATGGCGGGCATGGTGAATTCAAGACCAGATTCTAATGGTGGAAAGTTCTTCGTCACTGCAGCTAAGTAATACCGGTAAATTCTTTGTTATTATTTCATTGTTTACTTGAACAAAATAATATGATCATACATTTTAGTCATTATTTCTTGCTTATTTGGCCTCTGCTATCTTTTAGTAATACACTGGAGCCATTTTTCACAATTACATACTCTAATTAATGAACCTTAATCTAGAACTGAAAATGTGCTTATGATTTATAATGGCCTAATGGGTTGGTTTGGTAAGGGATCAAAACAGGTTTGGGTTAAGAATTTAATACAAATTACATGCAATGAGAAAATAATAGAAGCATGTTAGATTTTTATGCAGTTGGTATTGGATTGTTAATCGACGGACATATGAAGTTGTTTTCATATTAAACAGCTATGTATACACAATTCCAGTTCAAGTTTCTGTTTTTACTATCCTCTAACTTGGTGGAAATATATATTCATATCAAACCAACATAGATCCAAATGGTAAGCAAATTCTTTTCAATGCTAATGATCTATATATTTATTTAATAAGAAGGTTTTTAAGTATAATTTATTTTTTAAATTTGTTACTTGAACAACACCTATGTATTACAAAGGGTGTCACCATTTGTTCTACCAATATAACCTAATATTCACTTCGAATAATAGGAAATTAAAACATGCATATTTGCGTAGTCAAACTGCGTATCGACACTTACATACCTGAACATGAAAGTATTTTTCTCTTCCTGGATCCTTGACATGCGCAGACTATTTGAGCCGCAGTGGGGCACGCTTAATAGGCTTGCCGCCACGTCGAGTATATCCTCTTTTTTCGACTATTTGCTCATCCGAGGCTTACCCATTTTTGGGAGAACATATAAAAGGAAAAAAAACGGCCTCTTCAGATATGAAACACGTGTTTAGTAGTACACCAACGACCTTTTTTGTTTTAGTAAAATGTTTGTAGTGAAATTGGCATTGTATCAACATTAGTATGCTGATGTGGATTAAATGCTTTTGCTTAGCCAAGTTAAATATTTGGTCCCGAGCATCACCCTAAAAATGACATCCCTTCTCTCCCACTTCACACCTCAGAACGCATCGTTCTTATAGAGATAATGGCGCTTTGACATCTTCTTAACCCGAAATGGCTGGGGAGAGCAAAGGTTCCTTTTTTGAGGGTACTCCTAGGAACAGATCCAGTAGAGACGGAATGGGGCCTGTAGCTCAGAGGATTAGAACACGTGGCTATGATTAGGTCTGCTAATTTTAAGTTCTAGGTAAGTGCTTATCTCCTTTTAATGGTGTAGGTAAGCAGTAAAAACTAAATAGGTACCAAGATGCTTTTTTTAAGTAGAGAACCGGTTTGAAACGTGTAGTCCCAAAACAAAACAATCGCTGCAACACTTGACAAGAGATATACCTAAAGCTTATATAAACACCTTTTGTCTCTTGAGTAAAGATCTTAAATTTTCATACTTTGGTGCTTTATATGTATTGTAATATTGTTATTTGCTGAATCTAAACTTACATTTTTCTAACACACCTCAGTTTGAAGCAAAGAGGATGCAATAGAGGAAAACATAATTTTTTGGCGCGACTTGAGTGTGCCACATGTCCACTTACACAAGTGTAAAATATCCTCATTTATGCCTAATGGTAAAATAGCCTCTTTTACACCTAAAAAATTAAGTTTAGGAAATACAAGTTGATGAACTTACGGGTTATAATGGGTCAAAAGTGACTATCTTTGTGAAAAGCATAAGATTAACATAATGTCATTTAGTTCCTTATGATAAATAAATACTAATTAGACCTTTTGTGATGTGTATTTAGGTTTTAGACAAGAGTCATACTTCTTTTTATGAAGAATTAATGTTTAAGTAGAATGGTGTCACAAGGTTGTTAACAAGAAGTTGTGCAAACTTCCTCTCGATGGGTTTTGGTGGAAAATAAAATCCAGAAGGTCGAGCTTTATAAGCAAAACATGTACTTTGTTCAAGAGCTCATGATGGCATGTACATGAAGCCTATTTTGTTTACAAGTGCTTATGTACTCATGTGCTGGAGAGACCAATTTGTGAGCTCTAACATTTGAATATAGTCACAAGAGTCATTTCCAATCAAATACCTATCATTCTCTTGATATTGTTGGTTTGCTCACATTTCTAAGCGTTGGATTGAATTTCTAACAACACAATGATTAATACTACGGAGATATTAAATATCTTCTGAAACTATGTTCTCGAAGTGTATTAAAGTCATTTTCTTAACCAGGTGTTTCGTGTTACAATTTTTTTCTCTACATATATGCATCTGTGATTGACAAAATGTGCCACAGATGGCAATGAACTAAAATGTACTTTAGTGGTTACGCGTTGTTACTACATGTATATAATTATATTAATGGATTATATGCACCCGGGGGACCTGAAGTCTATAAAATTTGTTAATTAACTATATGTAGTATTATTCTTTTAAGCTAAACATTTATTTTGTTTTCTTTACAATGTCGTACATAACCATATACGCTAAACCAAAACTTCCCGCGGCGAAGCGCGGGTATCTATTACTTGTTAGGGTCTGTTTGGTTTGTTATTCAGAATCATAATGACTATGAGTTTGATAGATTGATGTAATGTGAATGGGTTTATATTTTAATATTATTATAAAAAATAATATTATTTAAATAATATATATGGCTATTATACTTTGTTTATTAATTATGATGGACCCACATAAAAAGAGAGAAAAATAATTAACTATTTTAATTTAAAGTGTAATGTGAGAGGGCAAATTAAAATAATGATAAATTACCAATTAATAGTGTGAAAGACATACTTCCACCCATGTTTCATTCTATGGGTAAGAATTTATTTTTTCATTCCTAATTATGGGTCCTACTACAAACCAAACATGTGAATCATAGAATAATTCGATTACTTCATTCTATTACCATAAAACAAACGGGCCCTTAGTTATGTTATCCAAAGTGGAAAGAGTTCACTTTTTATCTAATGGAATCATAGAAATTACTGGTATAATGTAAGAAAAGATGAAATTAATTTATGCCAGCGTGGAACAATTAGCCGATAGCCAGTTACCATGTTGATTAAGTCGGGACATAATTTGAAAATACATTGTTTAAAGTCATGTAATAAAAAAGTAAGTGTTTCAATACGACACAAATTTAAAAGTGCTTCTTTATTTTTCTAGCTTTTACCCAAAAGATTCATTCACAAGTGTAGGATTCCACTTATGAACAACCTCCTTTGTTTGATGGGACCACTATGTACATATTTTATTTATGAGAGGTGATTTATACAACATTTTTTTTGCCATTCACCACTAATTTTTGAAACCCGCTTTGCTGCGACGTGGCGTGTTTTTGTCACCACAAATGCATGTAACAAATACATATAAGTAGAGGAGAGGGTCGACAGGGTAAAAGAAATCATGATACAATAATAGAAACCAAATGAAACAAATCAATTTTTGCTTATACTTTACACAAATAGAATAGTCGATGGACATCCGTATCCAATCCATAGTGAGTATAGATGATTTATAATGAAAATCAGCTCATGTAGTTTTGCTAGCAACTTGGGTGTTCAAAATAAACCCAAGAACCGAAGCCGAACGTCAACCCGAAAACCGAAAAAACCGAAACCCAAAAAAAATCGAAGATGGAAAAATCGCTTTATACGGGTCGGTTTTGGTTTTTATTTTTAGATATCCGTGGTTAACCGAACCGAACCGAGTATAATATACATGAATGTTTTTAACTAAACATTTAAATAATTGTACATTTATTGATTATATTATTGCACTATTTTTGTTGTATAATTGTAGAATATATGATATAACTATTCTCACAAATCAATAGAGAAAGAACTAGAGAGAGAGTGAAAGGATTGAACACTTTAAAGAGAAAAAGGAAAGAGAACAATATTAGATTAGAAAATGGAAAAGTGAACAACCAACCCTCTCCAAGGTGTGAAGAGGGTATAAATACATCAACATTGACCGGCCATGAACCCTTAACGGGGCCTACTTAACCATGGGCCTTGGCCTTACTCATTTATCAGGTTCCAAGACTACAATCGAGCCATTCTTATTGACTATTTATAATTTTTAAGTGACCGATTACTTTCGTATTCCTAACAATCTCCCCCCTAAGGGAGGTTACTCCATTTTACAAAACAGTTATCCTAAGAATACCTTGCTTGTATTTTGTCTTGGATCGTAGTCTTTAAACATCAGTCTTTAAATCTGTGATGTTTGCAGTGATCTTTGACTTTAGGCTTGAGCTTGTTCCATATAGCTTGACTTTTATGTGAACTTTAGCCTCTTGAGATCATCAACCAAGCATAACCTCTTATCATCTTCTTGTGGTGTTTTGCCATCTTGTGTACTTGTGACCTTCGAACTGACATGCTCATACTTTTCTTGATTCTTTAACTTGAAAGCTTTAATAATGCATCTTTCTTGGAGTTCTTTAACTTTAACACTTCGTCGCTTCAAGAAGGACGATATCAGAGTAGCAGAAGTCTTGAAACATGTACTTGAGCTTTCATAATGTCTTTATAAATGTTGGTCTAGTATGAGCATGTGGTTATGAATCTGACTCGTCCACGTCTAGCTTCTTCTACAATCGGGAATACTTGCAGGTTTAGGTTAGTGATAATCAACAGATATAGACGTGAGTGTCTTTGTCACATTCGTTTGAATACCGGTTGCAATCATGTTCCTCAGTTGATCAGTATAAATAGTGCCTGTGATAAGATAGAATTCCAAAAAATCTTCTTGACAGGGCTTCACAGCTGTACTAGCCGTTCTCATTACCGGAGCGTCTTAAAGCAGACAATACGGTATGAGTGAACCAGTGAGTTACTATCTACCAATTGATTTGAAAAATCAATCAACGTGTTACTTGCTAAAGTGTTTTTGCGACATATCGAGAGTTTTAAGCATTTTAAAATTCATCAACTGTCAATTCATAATCTGGACCGAATCGATATCCAGTGTCATAAGTTTGATCCATATAGGATCTCATAAGTCACCTACCGCATAGCTTGTTTGATGTTGGCTCTGAAAGGATTTCCATCGTCATTGTGATTACTTTAGTATCACTCTGATGTTCTAGCAAAATCACAAGGATAATGCCTAGGACTCTTGAAATATTACTTGTTTTCACAATGAGTGAGCAACAAATACATTTGATTAGTGTCCTTCTGAGATTTATGGATGATCTCTTTTGGCTCTAGACTCAATAGTACACATTTGGTTTTAGTAATCGGAGGCTGAAGCAGATAGTCACCTTTTCAATACCAACTAACTCGGAGTGAGAAAGTCAATTGAAATACGTGTAATCTCCGTGAAAAAGAAACAAGAGTCTTTTGAGAGACCTTGAGTGGCTAGGGAGGGATGTGCATTGCATTACTGGGTCCATGATGACTATCTTCAATACCAGACAACAGCTTAGTGTTTCTGATAGCATATGTATTGTCCCGGTTTCTGCCTAAGTGTATAGAGGGCTTCTTTCTTTACACCCTTTATCCTTACAATTCTTTTTCATTCTTCAACCCCTTTAGTGCTTACCGAGACTTCATGACTAATACCTTGTTGGATTTGTTCCAGTACTAGCTCTATCTCAGTCAGCACTATTCCTTTATTCTTACTTTTACTCTTTTTTATATCATACCTAAGGACTTCTACACTAACTAGTGGATTATCCCTGGGTAGGTCTCTCCGGTTCTGGCTGGATCGTGGGAACGGATATCTAATCTTAACCACCTTATAACTCCAAGTAATTAAATACATGGTCAGTCTTTTGGTATTGTTCTCAGCCTCAAAACCATTTGAAAATCATTGATCAAGGTACATTGTGATATAAATCAAAACATTTAGTACCTCGATTGTTTTACTTTTCAAAACTGCTCCCCCTCAACATGTGCATCGATATTCTAAAACGTTTAGCACATGAAGGTTGAAGCTCGCACTTGAGTCCATAGAATCACATCATTAGTCATATATTTTAATCACGTTTTCCCGCCTTATCAAAAAATGTCAAATCGTTTGATATTTTGGATATCAATTGATTCAAATATAATGCTTTCGGGGAGAAAAATGTTCCAATTATATATCAAGCCTATATTGGGAACATTTTGATGCTCCCCCATAAATTTTGAGGGAAGTATATGATGTTTGAGTACGTTAATTTGAAAGATTTTGAATTTACTAAGAAATTCTTGAAAATTCGTACTCAAACACTATATATGCCTAATATTAGTCTACACTTTATTTACATATTCACAAGATTATAATTACGAAAGAATGACCTAAAATGAAGTAGGACACCATATGACAAAGTCATATTGTCCGTTCAAGCAGCCTGAAGTCATTCTCGTACTCTCTCCCACCAATGAACTTCTCCAAATTCCTCATCAACCTCCTTTCAAAGAGCTACTGATCGATCGCCTTGATCATGATGCAGGACCTTTTTTTGTTCAATGTTGGGAATAAAATGCTCTAAGGTATTCCCACTGTTAGTAAGGATCATTCCCACTGCTAGAGTATTTTCCCACTGCTAGTGAAGTGTATTCTACGGTTAGTGAAAGTTTTCCACTGCTAATGTTTCCACTGCTTGAAGGTTTTTTCCACTGTTAAAGTCTTTCCACTGCTGTTTAAAGATAAGGATTACTCAAAGTCAAATGCGTGTTATTGCTATATTTAGAATATATTTTGTGTATATCTTTTTTATTTAGGAGATCCGGTTAGGTCTTATCTTGTACAGGGCTCCTTGTGCTATAAAAGGAGTCCTTAGGTTAGAGTAGAAATACACATCTCTGATATATATTCTCTCATAACTTTAAGGTTGTGTAAACCCTAGTACTGGTTGAGTACTCATATTATTACATCAATAGTATTAAAGCTTTATGTGTAACTCACTGTTCTATTCATTTTACTGTTTCGTTCGTTCCATTGTTATTCTTCTTAATCACTAAAGGTTAGATTCCGCATAACCTTTGGTGAAACATCTTAACAAAGTTTCTCTCATTGTTAGTTTGGATTTATCCAAGGTGACAATAACCTTACAAGCTAAGGCATTAGATCCGAGTTTTAGGACTCAACATCCAAGTTACTCCATCTTCTCCGTGGCAGGTACTCCATCCTTAGATTGTTAGCAATATCATACAGCTGGTTTTGACAAATCAAAGGTGGAATGCTTCAATTGCCATAAGATGGGCCATTTTGATAAAGAGTGCAGATCACCAAGGAGTCAAGATAGAGGAAAGAAAGAAATCTATAAGAAGGATCCTAGGGTGGAAGAACCTGCTCCTAAGGCAATGATAGCCATTGATGGCATTGGATGGGATTGGAGTTATATGGATGAGGAAGATGAAAACCATGCTCTTATGGCTGATGAAGAGGAAGTTCCAACATAATATGCTCTTATGGCCAAATCTAGCTCAAGTTTAGATAATGAGGTATATGATGATTCCTTTTGTTCTAAATCATGTAGGAAAAACACGAAAAACCTCAACAATAAAATTATCAAGTTAAATGAAGAACTTAGTGATTATGAGACTGACTTGTATAACTACAAAGGAGGTTTATCACAAGTTGAGGCTAGACTTGTTGAATTTTAAAAAAATGAGATTAAATTCTATGAAAGAATTAGAGTCCATGAGAGAGATTTAGAGCTTAGAGATAATAAAATTGAAAATCCCAGGAATGAACTAGATGAGATAAAGAAGGAAAAAGAAAGCATAGATTTTAAAATAGAAAAATTTGAAAATGCTTCAAAAAATCTAGACAGTCTCTTGGGGAATCAAAGACTAGATAAAGATAAGAAGGGTCTGGGATTTAATGAGTATAGTGTTGTGCCACCTCCTCCTGCACAAGTCTATTCACCTCCTAAGAAAGATTTTTCTTGGATAGGTTTACCTGAGTTTGTTGATGACACTGTTACTGATTATAATATGCCTACACCAAGTGTAGATGTGTCAAAAGATGTTAGTGCCTCTTCCCTTGAACAAGAAGGATCATTTGATAATGTTGTATCAAAACCTATAATTAGGTTTGTAAAATAAATTGGTTGTCCTAGTGTCTCTAAAGACAATAATACTAAAAATCCTAGGAAACCAACTATGAAGTATGCAGAGATGTACAAAAACACCTCACAAAGTCCTAAAGTTAGGTCTAACAATTCTGGTCCTCCAATCATTGAGGATTGGGATTCTGATGATGAAAGTAAAATTGAATCCACACCTAATAAAACTGATAGACCTAGCATTGAACAAGTAAAGATGAATCAGTCTGCCAGGGAAATAGTAGAAAAGAAAGAATCATCTAAACAAAATAAAACTTATCCTAGAGGGAACCAAAGGAATTGGAACAATCAAAAATCCCAACAGCTAGGAAAAGACTTTGTGATGCAAAATAAAGCATGTTACAATTATGGTAGCTTTGAACATTTGAAGTTTGACTGCAAACAAGATATATGGGTGGATAAGGGGAAAACCTGGTCAAGGGTAAACCATGACCATGACAACATGGAATACCCATCTAAACCAACATTGAATTGTGCTCATTCAAAAATGACATCTCTTGTTGAACCAGCTCATTCACATGTAAAAAGACCCTTTGTAAGAAAAATAGCAGTTAAAAATAAAGTTTGGGTTCCAACTGTTAGAACAAAATTTCCCACTGTTGTCCTAAAAGTTTCCACTGCTAAGCCAACAGTTGTTGTTGTTAAGGGAAACAGGGGAAAAGCTGTTAAGGCCTCAGCTTGTTAGATTTGGAAACCTAAGCAAAATCAACCTGATCAAGGTTCAAATCTCAATGGTGTATCAGTGATCTTCAAGAAATACAAATACATTGATACACAAGGCAGGCCCAATTCAGTGATGGCTTGGGTCCCTAAAGAGAATTAACACTCTTTCTCTTATTGTGCAGGGCATTCTACAGGATAATATTAATGATAAAGGATATTGGGACAGTGGTTGCTCTAGGCACATGACTGGTAACATATCCTATCTGTCTGAGTATGAGCCTTATAATGGAGGATATGTGTCATTTGGACATGGAGGAGGAATGATTACTGGTAAAGGTACAATTAAGACCGATAAACTTGAGTTTGAGAATGTTTATTTTGTAAAAGAACTGAAATATAATCTGTTTAGTATGTCTTAAATTTGTGATAACAAAAATAGTGTTTTGTTCACTGATTCTGAGTACCTTGTGTTGGGGAAGGATTGGATCATTAATGTATCTCACCGCATCAAGACCAAATATCATGTTTGATGTTTGTGCATGTGCTAGACACCAAGTGACGCCTAAAGAGTGTCATCTCCATGCTGTTAAGAGAATTTTTAGGTACCTAAACGGTCATCCTAAGTTGGGACTTTGGTATCCTAAAGAGTCTCTTTTTGACTTGGTGGCATATTCAGACAGTGATTATGGTAGTGCTAATCAAGATAAAAAATCTACCACTAGAGGTTGTCAGTTTTTAGGAAGAAGGTTGATCTCTTGGCAATGCAAGAAGCAGACCATTGTGGCCACTTCCACTACTGAGGCAGAGTATGTAGTAACTGCAAGTGGATGTAGGCAAGTGCTTTGGATACAAAATTAGTTGCTAGACTATAGGTACAATTTCATGAACACTAAGATATATATTGATAATAACAGTGCAATTTGTATTGTTAAAAATCTTGTCTATCACTCTAAAACAAAACACAATGAGATAAGACATCACTTTATAAGAGACTGCTATGAAAAGAAGTTAATTAATGTTGATCATATTCATACAGATGATAATGTAGCAGATCTTTTAACAAAAGCTTTTGATGTGGGGAGGTTTCAGTACTTAGTTGTAAGTATTGGGATGCTCAATCCCTAAAATATATGTCTCTTGATTTTTGTAAAGTTTAGTATAGGATTTGCACTGTTATTAGATCAATATGTGTTAGTACTGCTAGAGTAAAATGCAACTGTTAGTCATTTTTCCCACTGTTACGTTTCCACTGCTAGTGTAAATATTCCCACTTTTGGGCTACCTTTCCACTGTTAGTGTTTTTCTTGATTTTGGACTAACAATTGCAGGATGAGCATGTCATGAAGAGGTCTCTATGATGTCATCAATGATGTATCGAGGGTGGAACCACACATCATATGTTTTAACTCTGTAAATCAATCTGTCTTGGGTTGGGGTAAAGGAACCTTTAGGATTCAGGTATTCATAGAATACTCATGGCCAGTCTTAGACTGTCCCTACTGGTGAGTGAAGGTTCTGTTACAATAAAGGCTAGTTGAATTACTTCCTTGAGTCCTTAACTTTCGAGGCACTGTAGTATGAGTCTTTATTCATGGGTTATACACAAAAATGGTTCTTAAGAGTTACCTTCATACTAACTAAGCGTTCTTAGTATGTATGATGAGTGTTGGGACATTTGGGTGTGTAATTATTGGAGAAGGGACTTATACTACCAAGACATTTGACCTAGTATGGATGTGGTAGGGTGGTGCCTTAGAGAACATTTCATGGGTTAAACAGGGATACAGTGGTGAATATGTGTATTAATTTTCTTCATGGGTCAGATAGCGAGCAAAGGACTCATGAATTCATGCATGTCTATCTTGCTTATGCAAGTGTGTGTGTATGGATAGGGTAGGCTTACTTTTGATTATTGAAGATAAGTTATTACCCTTAGGAATATTTCCCACTGTTTGACCAACTCGTTTCCACTATTAGGCTTCGTTTCCACTGTTAGACTAATTTTTCCCACTGATAATATAGTCGTTGGTACGGTTAGACTAATTTTTTTTAATATATCCGTTGAGATATTTTGGCCGCTTTCTTTGCTATAGGGTTTATTATATTGGTGTTTCAAGATAATTCTATTATTTTACTAGATTTCTTCATCATTAATTTTCAATTATCTTGATTCGGCCCAATCTTATACCTTTTTAGAGTTAATAAAATCTCAATTGTAGTCTCCCACAGTACCAACTCACCTAATCATATTTTACCCAACACCCTAAACCATCAATTTATCAATGTCAAAGCTTGCTTTTTGTGATTATCACAACATGGTGGCTATTTTGGAGAAAACAGAGCACAATGCTGATTTCCACCAGATAGTGGACTTCCTTGAAGCCTCTCACATAAGGTATGCTTTGATGGTTAGTCCCACTGTCTATGTTTCACACATTTGACAGTTTTGGTCCACTGCAAGGGTCGAAACAATGGATGGAGAAACAAATATTATTGCTAAAGTTAATGGCAAGCAAAGGACTATCTCTGAATCATCAATTAGGAGGCATCTCAAACTAAATGATGAGGAAGGTATTAGCACTTTGCCAGACACTGAGCTTTTTAAAAACCTTTCACTGATGGGCTATAATATTTTACCAAACCAAAGATTTTCTTTTCAAAAAGGCCAATTTTCACATCAGTGGAAGTTTCTCATTCATACTATTATGCAGTGTCTAAGTCCAAAGAGTACTGGTTTCAATGAGTTTAGTAGTAATATTGCCACTGTTATTGTTTGTTTAGCCACCAACAGAGTTTATAATTTCTCAAAAATGATTTTTGATGGTATGGTGAGGAATGTAAAAAGTAAGGGTACATTTCTAATGTACCCTAGGTTTATAGAACAATGTTTGAAAATGGGTCAATTTGGTGTTATTAAACATTCTGAGGTTTATGATGTGCCCTTCCACACTCAAAAAGTGTTTACTACCCTGAGAGTCAATAGTCTAAGTTTTTCTAGTAGGATTGTATAGTTGTTTGAATCTATGTTAGTTCCACAGAGTGAAGGCTTAGAAAACCCAACTGAGCCCCATCATACACCCCCAGCTCAATATGAATTTGCACATCAAGAAGATCAAACCACTTCTCCAGAACCCATCCAACCAGACACAACAATTCCATCACAATCTCATTCTGACATTTCCACACCTAGGAGGTTAACTAGAGGGACTATACGGAATTTCTTATAGCTAAAGCCCCTATACCTGGAGCAGATGAGACTGCATCTCCTACAAGAGATGACAGACATAGGGAGGCTTTCCCTACTGCCACTAGCTTAGATGCAAGGCAGGACAGGGAAAACATTGCTAAGACCTCTGCCATGCCCCATGAAGCATCACCAGGGGTTACTTCTCTTGGTGGTGGTGAGGGCAGTATGCAACAAAAACTTCAAGAATTGATGGACATGTGTACCAACTTGCAACAACAACACTTGCTTATGGAGCAAAGGATTCAGAGTCAAGACCTAGAAATCACTCAGTTGAAGAACAGAGTCAAGACTCTTGAGGATAATGAGAAGAGAAGAGTAGGATTTGCTCAAGAGGATGCTCCAAACACAGGGGGATGGATCAAGGGGAGGATTTGATGACTGGAGATGTTGAAAAGAGTACTGGAAAAGGAAGTGATAACACAGATGAAGCAGCAAATGTATTGAGCACTTTGGAAGCTGCTAATGTTCTATCTAGTGGAAGCTTTCCCACTGCTGCCCCTGCTGGTGTTGCCACTGCTAGTGGAAGTTTTCCCACTGCTGCAATTTTTACCACTGCCAGTGTTACAACACCTTATACAAGAAGGACAAGAGCTTCAAGAGGAATTATTATTGAACCTTCTCACACTACCAGTGTTCCAACCATCAGTGCAAAAGGAAAAGGGAAGGAGAAAATGGTAGAGTCTACATGTACAAAGAAGAAGAAGATTCAGGAACAGCTAGATGCTCAGGTGGCTAAAGAGTTGGAAATGGAGTTTGCCAGGGAAGAACAATTGATTAAAGATCAAGGTAAGAAAGATGCTGAAATAGCCAGGGCTCAAGCAAAAAAAGAACTTGGGATGATGATTACTGAACTTGATAGGAGCAATGAATTGATTGCGAAGTACATGACAGAGTATGAACAAGCTGAAGCTGATTTGTCACTTGAATAGAAAATGGAGTTAATTACTGAACTCATTAAGTATCAAAGGAACCTTGCTGAAATAAAAAAGTATCAAGCCCAACAAAGCAAGCCATCAACAAAAACAGAGAAAAGGAATTTCTACATGGCCTTACTATAGAGTCATGCTGGATGGAAGAGTAAAGACTTTAGGGGAATGACATTTGAACAAATTGAAGAAAAATTCATTCTAGTTTGGAAACTGTTGCAAGATTTTGTGCCTATGAAATTCAAGACAGAAAGTGAAAGAGTTAAGAGACCAGGAATTCAGGTGGCTTAAGAAAGCTTTAAGAGATTGAAGACAGCTAAAGCTTCAGGATTAGAACCCTCTCAAGAACATTAAACCAAAGATTCTAAAGAGCTATCTAAGGAAGAGCTTAAGAAGATGATGGAGATAGTACATGTAGAAGAAGTTTACATTGAAGCTCTACAAGCAAAATATCCTATTATAGAATGGGAAATCTACTCTGAAGAACAAAGAAAATATTGGAAAATCATTAGAGTTGGGAATCACACAGAAGTTTATCAAACATTTGAAGAGATGCTAAAGAGGTTTGATAGAGAGGATCTGGATAGGCTTTGGAGTTTGGTCAAGAAGACTTTCAGCACTACAGATCCTACAAAGGACAAAGAAAATGAGCTTTGGGTTGAGCTAAAGAGACTATATGAACCAGATCCTAGAGACCAGCTATGGGCACTTCAAAGATACATGCATGATCCCTTGGAATGGAGGCTCTATGACACATGTGGTGTTCACCATGTATCTACTGAAAGAGGACATGAGATTTTTATGCTAGTGGAGAAAGACTATCCTTTGACAAAAGGACTCACAACTTTGCTGCTGTGTAACAAGCTACAAGTGGACCAGTATTCAGAAATGGCTAATGAACTTCTGATAAAAATATATAGTATAGCAAACAGTCCAAGATGACAAGATGTTTGGAAGCATCCTCTCCAGGATTAACATTTTATTCAAGAAACTTGATTTGAAGATTGGAGTATCAAGTTTAGGGGAGGATTGTTGGGAATAAAATGCTCCAAGGTATTCCCATGGCTAGTTATGTTCATTCCCACTGCTAGAGTATTTTCCCACTGCTAGTGTTATGTATTCCCACTGCTAGAGAAAGGTTTCCACTGCTAAAGTTTTTCCACTGCTGTCTTAAGGATAAGGATTACACAAAGTCAAATACGCGGTTATTGTTATATTTAGAATATATTCTGTGTATATCTCTTGTTTTTAGAAGATATGGTTAGGACTTATCTTGTACAGGGCTCCTTGTGCTATAAAAGGAGTCCTTAGGTTAGAGTAGAAATATACATCTTCAATATACATTCTCTAATAGCTTTAAGGTTGTGTAAACCCTAGTACTGGTTGAGTACTCGTATTATTACATCAATAATATTAAAGCTTTTTGTGTAACTCACTGTTCTATTCATTTCACTGTTCTATTTATTTCATTGTTATTCTTCTTGATCATTAAAGGTTAGATTCCTCATAACCTTTGGTGAAACATCTTAACAAAGTTTCTCTCATTGTTAGTTTGGATTTATCCAAGGTGACAATAACCTTACAAGATAAGGTATTAGATCCAAGTTTGGGAACAACAAAAAATACCTAAATGGAACCCCTCACATGAAATTCCCTAGTAACGTGATAAGATAAGATTTTAAGTTTCTTCAAAAGCTAGTCGATGATAAGTTACGATAATTATATAACGTAATTGTTTTATAATGCGTCAATTACTGATTAATAACGATAATTGTGTCGGGTTTTAATAAAATCGAGTTTTATAATATTAATATATATTTTAATAATTTATATAAAAATATTATATTTTATATTTTCAAGTTTAGTCCTTTATATATAAAGTATATATAATTTAAACCTTTAACTTTAAAACTTGGAAAAATAAGTCCTTATAGTTATAACTTTGGAATAATGACATTTTTAGCCCCTCTAGTTATAAATTTCAGAAAGTTACAATATATACCCCTATGCATGAAAACATTTGCAAATCAAGTCCAAAAAGTCATGCAAGCTTATTTTAGGGTTCCAAATGATATTTTTAGGTTATAGCTTATTAGAATAAGCTAAAATAAGATTTTATAACATAACAAAAGTTTAGAAAAAGGATTCGTTAGCTAGAAAATCAAAACGGGTCATTTTTAGGGTTTTAATAAAAAACACATGGGTTTGAGGATTCAAGGCTTCAAACAAGAGTTTATATATGATCTTAAGAGTATTATGAATATTCTAATACAGATTATAAGCTTATTGAACAAGATTTTGAGCTTACTTGAGCTAAAATGGGTCGAAATGGGGTTTTCGGGTTCGTACGCCTAGTAACGACTTCAAGGGTTCCTTTCTCTTGATTCTTGGCTTCAATTCTGATCTTAGGGACCTTCTAATTCTTCCTTGGCTGGGCTAGAACTCCATTTGAGTTTGTGATGAAGTTTTGAGGTGTGATTTGAAAGGGTTGCTTGGATTCGGTTTATATAGGGGTGAAAACCCTTGGTGCCCAAGTTTTCTTGATGGCTAAGGGTTAAGGGCTGTAGAGTGATGACCAATGAAGCCTATAGATGATTCATGGAAGCTAGGAGAGTAGCTATGCAAGGTGGTGAGGGTGTATGAGGGTTCGGTTACATAGGGGTGACAAGAAGGTGACTAGAAGCCTTGGTGGCCAAGGGAGGTGATGTCATAGAGGTGCTAGGGTGCTTGGTTAGGTTGAAAATAGGTCAAAATAAATTAAAAATGGGTGCCGAGTTTGGTTTGGTTTCGGCTTAGAATTTTATGGTTTTTAGATTCGAGTTAGAGTTAGGGTTTAGGATAGATTATGGTTTAGTATTAGGATTAGGGTTTAGGATTAAGGTTTAGGGTTTAGTTTTAGGGTTTAGGAGTCATACATTAAGTGCTTGTACCTTGTGCTAAAGTGGTGGTAAAGTTTAAACATGATTTAGGAGCTTAAATGACCTAATTAGGTTTTTAGGCATGATTAGCTTGTACATTGTGCTTTAGAAAGTTGTAACTTGATTTTAGGAGGGAAAATATATTCAAATGTTATGTATTGATACTTGTACACATCTTTTAGAGGCTTGCACATTCATTTTATATGTATACATTACATATAATTAGGGTTTTGATTTAAACGTTAACGTTTAATGCTTGTTTTGAAATAACGTTTTGAAAAGTACGTTAAATGGATAATGTACTTGGTAAAAATGATATTAAGATATAGACATGACATATTAGGATGTTTACATGATATAAACATAGATAGAATTGGCATAGGTAGGTTGTGTGAGCTCGTTTACTTTACAGATGAAAGTTACGTTGCAAAATGAGATAAAGCAAAAAATTTCCTTGTAAAAAGGTGGTATATATATATTAGATGGATATTACAGTGCATCTAATTTAATAGATGGATAATTATATTGATGAAAATTACGGGTTGTTATAGTCTCTCTCCCTTAAAAGAAATCTCATCCCGAGATTTAGTTGGATGCCGGAGTGATGTTTGAAAACAGATGTGGATACTTGGCACGAATTTGATCTTCGCATTCCCATGTAAATTCTGGTCCTCTTTTAGAGTTCCATCTTACTTTGACTATAGGAATATGACTTTGTTTCCGTTGCTTGACTTCTCGATCCATGATCTCTACTAGTTCTTCCATAAATTTGAGTTTGTCATTGAGTCGAAGCTCTTTCATTAGAATGACAAGGGATTCGTTAGATAAGCATTTCTTTAGATTAGAAACATGGAAAGTACTGTAGATATTACTGAGCTCTTCAAGAAGCTTAAGTTTATATGCCACTGGGCCAATCCGTTCAAGGATTTTGAAAGGTCCAATGTACTGAGGGTTAAGCTTTCCTCGTTTCCCGAATCGGATAACACCTTTACGAGGTGACACTTTTAACATAACACGATCTCCAACTTGAAATTCTAAAGGCTTTTGTCTTATATTGGCATAACTTCTCTGTCGGTCTCTTGCAGCTTGTAAGCGTTGTCGAATTTGCACTATCTTTTTAGTAGTTTCATGGATTATTTCTGGTCCTGTAAGTTGAACAACTCTAACTTCGGCCTAGCAAACAGGTGATCTACACTTTCGACCATAAAGTGCCTCAAATGGTGCTGCCTTAATACTGGCATGGTAATTGTTATTGTAAGAAAATTATACTAATGGTAAGTGTTTTTCCCATCCTTTTCCAAAATCTACAACACATGCTCAAAGCATATCTTCAAGTGTTTGGATGGTCCTTTCACATATGCCGTACTTATGTCTAATTGAGTACCTAAAGCACTTTGTAATGATTGCCAGAATCTGGACGTGAAATGACTGTCACGATCCGAGATGATAGATATTGGCACTCCATGTCGGGAGACTATTTCCTTTATGTACAATCTTGTAAGGGTTTCCATACTATCTATCTCTCAGGTAAGGATGAAATGTGAGAATTTGGTGAGGCGATAGATAATGACCCAGATTATGTCATGTCCGTTTGAGGTTTTGGGTAGTTTTGTGATGAAATCCATTGTTATTCTTTCCCACTTCCACATAGGAATCTATGGTTGTACCAGTAAGCCGAATGACTTCTGACATTCTGCTTTAACTCTAGAGCATGTTAAATATTTGCCAACATACTCAGCGATGATTTCCTTCATATTAGGCCACCAATAAAGTTTCTTTAGATCCTGATACATCTTGTCAGAACCCGGGTGAATGGAATACTTCGATTTATGGGACTCATGCATGATCAAGTCTCTCAGATTACCAAAGAGTGGTAACCAACTTCAATTCTTAATATACAATGGGTTCCGATCAGGAGCGTATTCTAAAATGATTTGTCCATTCCCATAAGTTTTCCCAGCCTTGATGTCTTTTCTTCTTTGAGTGCATATTTCATTTGAGCTTTGAGAATTTTATGAGGGTACGTTTTGATAATGGTCAAACTAAATGATTCTAACTCGTGAGTGGTTTGATTTCATCACTTATAGGCATCTCGCTATGACTATTTGCTTTTCAGATGGAGCCGAATTCATATCGTAAACTGCAAGCCAATTCTAGCCAACGGCGATGTCCTCCAATGCAACTTCTTTTCTGCGATTAAGGATATGCTGAAGGACTTTTTATGAACATAAACACATACATAAGGTGCGGTAGCAAGATAGTGTTGTCTGAATGATGTAAAGAGTGAACAACTACAGATACCCTGCTACGCCCTAATTTCAAGATCACGAGTGGTATATTTTTCTTCATTAGGCTTAAGTTTGTTCGGAGCAAATATGCAATAACCTTCTCTCTTTGCATTAACACCGCTTCCCTAAGACCATGAGGGATGCATCACATAAACAACAAAAATTATTATTCCTTCTGGTAATGCTAAGATAGGAGTTCATATAGCTCTTTTTAGCAGTTGAAAAGCTGTCTCTGGTCATTCTGCCTAGATACACGGTCTTGTTTCAGTTTGGCTGTTAGTGTCATCAAAGACCATTACAATCTTCAAGAAATCTTGATAAATCTCCGATAATAAACGGCGAGTCCTAAGAATTGATGTATTTCTGTGTGTAATAAGGAATGTCCAATTATTAACTGCTTCAATCATTGGCAGGTCAACAATGAATCATTGATTATTCAATTAAGTGTCTAAGAAATTGCACGATAACGAAATCCAAGAATCACACTGAGAGAATCGTTGGCATACAACTTCTCTTTCTTGAGTCTAATTCTAGTATTAATCTAGATGATATTGCGTGCTCTCTTTGTACTAGAGAAGATGAGAATATCATCGATAAACACTATCTACAGAATTATCCAAGTATGTTTACATCACACGATTCATGGAGATCCATGAAGTACAGCAAGAGCGCGTTTAGATAAACCAAATGACATTACATGTAATTCATATTGTTCCGTATCTTGTTCTGAAAGCATCTTGGGAATATCTTCATCCCAGACTCTTAGATGATGATAGCGCCTGATCTTAATCAATCTTCGAGTAGACCACTCGATCTACACCTAAGTTGGTCAAATAAGTCATCAATCCTGGGTAATGGGTAACGATTCTTTATGGTAAGTTTATTCAACTCCTGGTAATCGATACACATCCTGAAAGATCCATATTTTTTTGTGACAAATAAGACAGGAGCTCCCCAGGGTGAAGTACTTGGTCAGATAAAACCTCGGTCTGCTAACTCTTAAAGTTGGTTAGATAATTCCTGCATTTCTGAAGGAGTTAATCTATAAGGTGCTAGGGCTACAAGTGCCTCTCCTGGAATTAAATCGATTTGGAATTCTACATAGCGAACGGGAGGAAGGCCAGGTAGATCTTCAGGAAAAACTTTTGGGAATTCTCTGACTACTGGGATATCTTCTAGTCTTTTTTCGTCTGACTTCTTTTCCATTACTTGGATTACGAAAACCTGACAACCTTGGATATATATCCTTAAGTTTTTATACAGGATATAAGATTTATTTGGGTTTTACTTTGGTCACCTCGGATGATCAAAGTTTTACCGTTGATTGGGATGTGGATGACTTTCTCGTCACAAATAATTCTAGCATGATACTTGGATAACCAATCCATACCAATGACGACGTCGAAACTATCGAGTTTGATCGGCATAAGATCAACTTTGAAAGGTTGATTTAACAAAGTAAGAGTTGCACCCTGAATAACGGTGTTTATGCTTACTAGGTTTCCGTCAGCCATTTCGATATTGTAAAAGGTATCTATTGTAATGGGTGGAATATTTAGCATAGAGTCAAGATATATGGATACGAAACTTTTATCGGCTCCAGAATCAAATAATACTCTAGCTAGATGTTGGTTTAGAAGGAATATACCCGTGACTACGTTTAGGTCTTGGTGAGCATTCCTATTCCTCAGCATGTAGGCTCTTCTCTGGGCATTGTTGTTGGTGGTCTTTCGGCACTGATTTTCATAATGTCCTTTCTCTCCACAAGTATGACAAGTAACTGTCACTGGTAGCAGATTACTTCTAGTCGCTGGCCATTTATTTCTGCAGTTCTTGGTCAGATGGCCCACCTTGTTACAAGTATTACACTTAACAGTGCAAGGTCCTGTGTGATGCAGAGTGCATTTCTTACACAAGGGACGGTTTCCAATATACCTATTGTTTTTAGTTGGAGTGACATCATAAGACCTGAAGGTTTCCTGTCTTCTATTCTGTTGTGGTTGGTGATTATTGTAGCGGTTGTTGGTGTTGGTGTTATAGTAGTTGTTGTTGTTGAATGTTCTTTTGTCGTCAAACTTTCTTTTGTGATCACTTGATACTTGCACCGAAGTGTACTTTGTTACCTGATCTATTAGCCTCTGGGCTATGTTAATGGCTTCCTCTAGAGTTTAAGGTTTAGAGGCGGTAACATTCCCTTCAATACTTTGAGGCAATCCCCTGATGAAAACATCCATCATTTTCTTAGAATCTGGCACCATAGTGGGACATAAGGTTACCAATTCCTAGAATCTTCTCACATATTTCTTGAGATCATTCCCCTTCACAATCAGATGGTAAAATTCGTCTTCCATCTTCTGGACTTCAGTTCGGGGACAATACTTCTTTATCAAAAGCTTCTTGAATTCAACCCAGGTAATCTTGTAAGCTTCTTCTATCCTAATAGGTTGGGCAAAATAATTCCACTAGGATAGAGCTTCTTCAATTAAAGTACCAGTATCAAACTTTACCTTGCAGTCTTCGATACAGTTGCTATGTGAAAACACTAATTCAATTCGCTCAAACCAGCGGATAAGTCCAACAGCTCCTTCTGAACCTTTGAAATTGATAGGTTAGCAGCTCATGAACTCTTTGTAGCTACACTTTCTTACTACAGGAGCTTCTCTTTCTCTAGTGTTCCTATTGGTATTGTCAGCATTTGCCATTGTTGCATCTTGTGCTTCTAGAGCTGCGGTAACACTGTCATCAACTAGTTTCCTGATGGCAGCTTGAGTCATGGCTGGTGCTTCAGATGTTGATGTCCTTTTGGGAGGCATTCTATATTTGATGTTGATGTCCATATTGTGGGCATTCTACAACATAAAGACAACACGTAATAAGAATGATATCACAAGTCTTAAAATGAAATGCTTATTTTTGAACTTTAAGCATTTTTAACAATAGTGATATTAAAATCATAGATACTTATTTGATATGAATTCTAACAAGCATCTGATCTATTAGAAGTCACGGTATGATTTATAATGATGACGACAAAGATGTAATATAGGACACAAGATGAATATAAAACGGGATCACCATTATATTATATCATGAACGACTTGCCTTTGTACTGTACATAGTCAAAATTTGACAAGTGTTGTTATTTATACCACACATCCCGTGGCTAGGTTCTATCAAAAGCTATAACTAGTATCTAATCTAGTAGTTCGATGGTCCTTCCTGGCTGTTCTTGTGTTCATAGATTGCATTCAGAAGACTTTCCTTGTCTGCTTGGTGACGAGCCTGGATATCTTTAATGATTTTGTTTAGATTTGCAATCTTGAACGAGCACTTAGAGCAATCAATGTTGTTATTTCCCATTTGCTTTCTTTGAAGTTTAGCAATTTGAGTATGTGACTCTCGGAGTTCAGCTTCTAGATTATCAAAATCTTGTTGTACGATCACCCCGACCATTCCGAGACCCTTTATTTTGTCTTCTATGTGCTCAATGCGGTCGAGAGAGAGTTCATCGAGGTGTTTTCAAATTTCCTCAATTTGCTCATGGACATTCCCTAGACTTGTCTTACGAGAGCTTTCTTCTATCTCAAATTGCTTGATGGTCTAGGCAGAAGTAGTGGAGGTAATCGATCGGTCACGACCTCAACTTTCTTAAGTGGCAATATATTCCTTAGAAGAAAGAATTCTTGAGGATTAAACTTTGGATGATTGCAGCACTGGAAGTGGAGGCATACAATAGATTGGTGGTGGAATGAGGTGATTCTTTAGCATAGTATTGCATGACATGACCTTCATATAGGGGTCATCATGAAAAAGTAAAAGTGTTGGTGAAGCTATCGGAACTAAACCAAATGAGTTAAATTGAAGAGGCTAGAATAAGTTTTTCTTGGTGAAGCTAGGACATAGTTTGGTGAAGCCATGATATAATCTGGAAAGTTAGAGGAAAAAGCATCCTCAATATTAGAAGTAGGGTGGCTCGGGAGAAGACATCGCTCTGTTAAAACAAACCAGTGGTAAAATTACATAATTTTATTTTATATAATAGTATAATAGTTATGTACTTTACATACTATTCCGGAAGATGTAGTGGCACGGAGGACTTTCTTGGATGAAAAAAAAGTAGTTATAGTTAAGGTTTCAACCTTGTTCTCTATAACCTTGGCTCTTGATACCAATCTATAACACCCCCATTTTTTACATATAGCAGCGGAAGCTAATCTGGGGTATTATTTCATAGTACAACAGTCATAATCATAGAAAATGACTCAAAAGAGACGTTTTTAAAAGATAAGTTATCATTCATTATTTCATCAGAGTTTTTACAAACAGAGGTCCCAAAATCTACATGAAAACATAAAGTTTGAATGATAACAGTTTAGCCATCTTTAAGTCCGTGCCATAAGTTGCTCAATTACCTGAGATAAACATGCTAAAAAGGTCAACACAATGGTTGAGTAAAATTCATAGGTTTATGTTAAACAGTTTGAATACAAGTTCAATAGTGGGTTACGTTGTTATACACCCATAAGTGTAATAATTGCAATGAGTATAATTATTATAGAAAACAGTATTATTGCCCTAAGCTCATGACACCGAGACCTTGAGATAATCAATAATTACAAGAAGTTGCCCCAACGGGTGCCTTTGCCAAACACCCGCATAGTGATTCAAATGAAGTGCGTTTGGTTACCAGAAAGTATAGGTACACCAACGGGGAAGCTCAGTCCTAAATAGATCTATTCACAGCATTCACGCTTACTCCGAAAAGTAATTAACGGTTCATGATAGTGGGGTCTTAATGGAAAAAGTAAGGACTTAGGCAATAATATATCAGGATAGCATACAGTTGGAAAAATACTCGTATTCATGGTTTATAGCATGTATCCCCCTCGCGGGTTTATGAAAACATTAGAAGATTTAAAATGCAAGGCTATGAACTCACCTTAACAGGGGAAATCTGATTGATGGCAAAAGTATATCAAGTGAAAGTAACAGCTACGTCACGCAACCTGGGGTAATATGTCAAGTCTTAGTGTGATGGTTTATGTTTCAAAACTTTATAAAGTTTAACGTATTACTTTGATTTATGGAAATATTGTATCACTGTTCGGGCCATCATAATTTAGAGGTCATGTAGTAAACGTTTGAGGAGCCAGGACACTTTAAATCGTAAATCCAGCAAACTCGTCAAAACGTATACCCAAATGAAACTCCTCACATGAAGCTCCCTAGTAACGTGATACGATAAAATTTTAAGTTTCTTCAAAAGTTAGTCGATGATAAATTACGTTAAATATATAACGTAATTATTTTATAATGCGTCGATCGATGATTAATAACGATTAATGTGTCGGGTTTTAATAAAATTGAGTTTTATAATATTAATATATATTTTTATAATTTATATAAAAATATTATATTTTATATTTTTAAGTTTGCAAAAATGGCAATATATACCCTTGGTTTATAAACTTTTACAAGTTTAGTCCTTTATATATAAAGTATATATAATTTAAACCTTTAACTTTGAAACTTGGCAAGACAGGTCCTTATAGTTATAACTTTGGAATAATGAAATTTTCAGCCCCTCTAGTTATAAATTTTAGAAAGTTATGATATATACCTATATGCATGAAAATATTGACAAATCAAGTCCAAAAAGCCATGCAAGCTTATTTTAGGGTTCCAAATGATATTTGCAAGTTATAGCTTATTAAAATAAGCTAAAATAAGATGTTTTAACATAACAAAAGTTTAGAAAAAGGATTCGTTAGCTAGAAAATCAAAACGGGTCATTTTTAGGGTTTTAATAAAAAACGCATGGGTTTGAGGATTCAAGGCTTTAACAAGAGTTCCTATATGATCTTAAGAGTATTATGAACATTCTAATACAGATTATAAGCTTATTGAACAAGATTTTGAGCTTACTTGAGCTAAAATGGGTCAAAATGGGGTTTTCGGGTTCGTACGCCTAGTAACGACTTCAAGGGTTCCTTTCTCTTGATTCTTGGCTTCTATTCTGAGCTTAGGGACTTCACTTGACCTTCCTTGATCCTCCTTAGAACTCCATTTATGTGTGTGATAGATTTTGAGGTGTGATTTGAATGAATGGGGGTGTTCGGCTATTTATAGGTGCGAAAACACCTTGGTGGCCAAGTTTGGTGTTTTGATTAGTGTCAAGGCTAGGATAGATGACTAAGGGCAGCTATGGTGATGACTCTTGAGGGCTAGAGGTGTAGCTAAGCTTGATGGAAGGTTATGGTGAAGGTAGGGGGTGACGAGTACAAAGGGGTGACAAGGAGGTGACAAGGCCAAACTTGGTGGCCAAGGGAGGTGATGGAGGTGCTTGGTTGCTTGCTTGTGACATGGTGGTGATGTCATAGAGGTGCTAGGGTGCTTGGTTGGGTTGAAAATGGGTCAAAATGAAAAAAAGGGGTGTCGGGTTTAATGGGTCACGGGTTAGGGTTTTATGGTTTTTAGATTGAGTTAGGTTTAAGGTTTAGGGTAGTTTAGGGTTTAAGATTAAGGTTTAATGTTAGGATTAGGGTTTAGGATTAAGTTTAAGGTTTAGGATTAAGGTTTAGGGTTTAGTTTTAAGTTTAAAGTGAAATTAGGGTTTTAGGGTTTTGGGTTTTAATTAGGGTTTTAAGATAAATTAGGGTTTAGATTTAGGGTTTAGAAGTCATGCATTAAGTGCTTGTACCTTGTGCTAAAGTGGTGGTAAAGTTTAAACATGATTTAGGAGCTTAAATGACCTAATTATGTTTTTTAGGCATGATTAGCTTATACATTGTGCTTTAGAAAGTTGTAACTTGATTTAGGAGGGAAAAGATATTAAAATGTTGTGTATTGATACTTATACACATGTTTTAGAGGCTTGCACATTCATTTTATATGTATACATTACATATAATTAGGGTTTTGATGTAAACGTTAACGTTTAATGCTTGTTTTGAAATAACATTTTGAAAAGTACGTTAAATGGATAATGTACTTGGTAAAATGATATTAAGATATATACTTGACATATTCGGATGTTTACATGATGTAAACATAGATATAGCTGACATTGGTGGAGGTTGCGTGAGCTCGTTTACTTTAGAGATGCAAGTTACGTTGCATAATGAGATAAAGCAAAAATGTTGGATCGTTTTCTGACTAGATCTTAACCTTTAGCTTGTAAAGGGTTTGTTCCTTTAGATAATTCTAAAGCAACAATAATGAAACACTGATATGAACACTATTGATTATGCGGAAACTAATCAATAATGCTAAGAAGACAATAATAAGAATCACAAAAGAACTTTATATTATAACTTGAATTTGTCTTCCTAGGTTACAGATTACAAAACTATGATTGCTAATCGATCTCTATTGATCTGTATAGAACTATATCTACTAACTATAACTAGGGTTTCCTTTTATAGACTAAGGAAACCTTTTGGGAATTATACATTCCTGACTTAGTACCATTAGTTATATACTTAGTACCGCTAGTTATAGTTAGTACTGACAATACAAAGTGTTAAGTACTGTTCAGATAGTTAGTACCGTTAGTACCGTTTAAGAGATATGGAAGCTCAAGTTTATATGCCACTGGGCCAATCCGTTCAAGGATTTTGAAAGGTCCAATGTACCAGGGATTAAGCTTTCCTCGTTTTCCAAATCAGATGACACCTTTTCGAGGTGACACTTTTAACATAAGTTGATCTCCAATTTTAAATTCTAAAGGCTTCCGTCTTACATTGGCATAACTTCTCTGCCGGTCTCTTGCAGCTTGCAAGCATTGTTAAATTTGCACTATCTTCTCAGTGGTTTCATGGATTATTTCTGGTCCCGTAAGTTAAACATCTCCAACTTTGGCCCAGCAAACAGGTGATCTGAACTTTCGACCATAAAGTGCCTCAAATGGTGCTACCTTAATACTGGCATGGTAACTGTTATTGTAAGAAAATTCTACTAATGGTAAGTGTTTTTCCCATCCTTTTCCAAAATCTATAACACAGGCTCGAAGCATGTCTTCAAGTGTTTGGATTGTCCTTTCACTTTGCCCATCAGTTTCGGGATGATATGTCGTACTCATGTCTAATTTAGTACCCAAAACACTTTGTAATGATTGCCAGAATCTGGACACGAAATGACTGTCACGATCTGAGATGATAGATATTGGCACTCCATGTCGGGAGACTATTTCCTTTATGTACAATCTTGTAAGGGTTTCCATACTATTTGTCTCTCAGGTAGGGATGAAATGTGCGGATTTGGTGAGGCGATCGACAATGACTCCTTTATAAGATTTGTTGTCATGTCTGTTTAAGGTTTTGGGTAGTTTTGTGATGAAATCCATTGTTATTCTCTCCCACTTCCACATAGAAATCTCCTGTTGTACCAGTAAGCCGGATGGCTTCTGAAATTTGCTTTAACTCTAGAGCATGTTAAACATTTGCAACATACTCAGCGATGATTGCCTTCATATTAGGCCACCAAATAGGTTTCTTTAGATCCTGATACATCTTGTCAGAACCTGGATGAATGGAATACTTTGATTTATAGGACTCGTGCATGATCAAGTCTCTTAGATTACCAAAGAGTGGTAACCAACTTTGATTCTTGATACATCGGGTTCCATTAGAACGTATTTCAAATGATTTGTCCATTCCTCGTAAGTTTTCAGCCTTGATGTTTTCTTCTTTGAGTGCTTCAGTTTGAGCTTTGAGAATTTGTGAGGGTAATTTTGGATGAATGGTCATAACTAATGATCTAACTCGGAGTGGTTTGATTCATACCTTCCAGCTTAAGGCATCTGCTACGACATATGCCTTTCCATGATGGTAGCGAATTTCACAATCGTAATCTGCAAACAATTCTAGCCAACGAAATTGTCTCATGTTCAATTCTTTCTGATCAAGGATATGCTGAAGACTTTTTTGATTAGTGAACACAGTAAATTTGGTGCCATACAGATAGTGTCTCCAAATTTTAAGAGTGAACACTACTGCTCCTAATTCGAGATCATGAGTGGTATAGTTTTCTTCATTAGGCTTAAGTTGTCGGGATGCATATGCAATAACCTTCTCTCTTTGCATTAACACCGCTCCTAGACCTTGATGGGATGCATCACAGTAAACAAAAAAAATCATCATTTCCTTCTGGTAATGCTAAGATTGGAGCTTCACATAGCTTCTGTTTAAGCAGTTGAAAAGCTGTCTCTTGGTCTTTGCCCCAGATATACTTCTTGTTTTTCTGGGTTAATTCAGTCAAAGACTTTGCAATCTTCAAGAAATCTTTGATAAATCTCCGATAATAACCGACAAGTCCTAAGATGGAACGTAGATTTCTATGGGTGTAGTAGGAGATGTCCAATTCTCAACTGCTTCAATATTGGCGGGGTCAATATGAAGTCCTTGATTATCAATTAAGTGTCCAAGAAATTGCACGATACGAATCCAGAAATCACACTTGGAGAACTTGGCATACAACTTCTCTTTCTTGAGTAATTCTAGAATTATTCTCAGATGATTTGTGTGCTCTTCTTTGTTACGAGAGTAGATGAGAATATCATCGATGAACACTATTACGAATTTTATCCAAGTATGGTTTACACACACGATTCATGAGATCCATGAATACAGCAAGCGCGTTAGTTAAACCAAATGGCATCACTTGAAATTAATAGTGTCCGTATCTTGTTCTAAAAGCAGTCTTGGGAATATCTTCATCCCTGACTCTCAGTTGATGATAGCCTGATCTTAAGTCAATCTTCGAGTAGACACTGAAGTTGGTCAAATAAGTCATTAATTATGGGTAATGGGTAACGATTCTTTAAGGTAAGTTTATTCAAATACAATAATCGATGCATATCCTGAAAGATCCGTCTTTCTTTTTGACAAATAAGACAGGAGCTCCCCAAGGTGAAGTACTTGGTCAGATAAAACCTCGGTCTGATAATTCTTGAAGTTGGTCAGATAGTTCCTGCATTTTTGAAGGAGCTAATCTATAAGGTGCTCGGGCTACAGGTGCCGCTCCTAGAATTAGATCGATTTGGAATTCTACTTGGCAAATGGGAGGAAGGCCAGGTAGATCTTCAGGAAAAACTCCAGGAATTTCTCTGACTACTGGGATATCTTCTAGTCTTTTCTCGTCTGACTTCTTTTCCATTACTTGGGCTATGAAAACTTGACTTCTTAGATATATCTTTCGGTTTTTATACAGGATATGAGATTTAGTCTGGTTTTACTTTGGTCACCTCGGATGATCAAAGTTTCAACGTTGATTGGGATATGGATGACTTCTCGTCACAAATAATTTAGCATGATACATGGATAGAAATCCATACCAATGACGATGTCGAAACTACCGAGTTTGATTGGCATAAGATCAATTTTGGAAAGGTTGGTTTAACAAAGTCAGAGTTGCACCCTGAATAACGGGTGGTTTGTGCTTTACTAGTTTCCGTCAGCATTTCAATATTGTATAGGTATCTATTATAATGCTGAATATTTAGCGTAGAGGCAGCGATATGGATACGAAGCTTTTATTGGCTCTAGATTCAAATAATATCTAGCTAGATGTTGGTTTAGAAGGAAAACTACCCGGTGGGACTATGTCGGGTCTTGGTGAGAATTCATATCCCTTTAACATGTAGGCTCTTCCTGGGCATTTGTTGTGGAGGTTTTCGGCACTGATTTGCCTAATGCCTTTTCCTCTCCACAGCATGACAAAATAACTGTCACTGGTTAGCAGATTACTTCTTTGGTTGGCCCTTTATTTCTACAGTTCTTTTTTTTTTTTTTTTTGTCAGATGGCCACACCTTGATACAAGTATTACCACTTAACAGTCAAGGGTCCTTGTGGATGCAGAGTATATTTCTTACACAAGGGACGGTTTCCAATATACCTATTGTTTTCAGTTGGAGTGACAGCATAAGACCTGAAGGTTTCCTTGTCTTCTGTTCTGTTGTGGTTGGTGATTATTGTAGCGGTTGTGGTTGTTATGGTAGTTGTTGTTGTTGAAAGTTCTTCTGTCGTAATTTCATTTGTGATCACTTGATACTTGCACCGGAGTGTGCTTTGTTACCTGCATCTATTGTCTATGGCTATGTAATGGCTTCCCTAGAGTTTGAGGTTTAGAGGTGGTAAACCATGTCCCTTCAATACTGCGAGGATTCACTCGATGAAAAACTTCATCATTTCTCAGAATCTGGCACCATAGTGGGACATAAGGTTTCCAATTCCTGGAATCTTCTCACATATGTCTTGAGATCATTCCCCTTCACAGTCAGATGGTAAAATTCGTCTTCCATCTTCTGGACCTCAGTTCGGGGACAGTACTTCTTTATCAAAAGCTTCTTGAATTCAACCCAGGTAATCTTGTAAGCTTCTTCTATCCCAATAGGTTGGGCAAAAGAATTCCACCAGGATAGAGCTTCTTTAGTTAAAGTACTAGTAGCAAACTTCACCTTGCAGTCTTCGGTACAGTTGCTATGAGAAAACACTGATTCAGTTGGCTCAAACCAGCGGATAAGACCAACAGCTCCTTTTGAACCTTTGAAATTGATAGGTTGGCAGCTCATGAATTCTTTGTAGCTACCTTTTCTTGCTACAGGACTTGGTATGGTGGTATTATTAGTATTTGCCATGTTAGCGGCTTGTGCTTCCAGAGCTACAGAAACACTATTAGCAACTAGTTTCTTGATGGCAGCCTGAGTCATGGCTGGTGCTTCAGATGTTGACGTCCTTTTGGGAGGCATTCTATCAACATAAGACAACACGTAATAAGAATGATATCACAATTCTTTCCTTAAAATGCGTAAGGTTCAAAAATAAACATTGTCACAATAGTGTTGTCATAGTTATTATTTGATATGAATTCTAACAAGCATCTAACTTATTAGTTTATTTTCTAAAGGTCATGGTAAGATTCATAATGATGAAGACAGAGATGAAATATAGGACACATGATGAATATAAAATGGGATCACCATTATATTATATCATGAACGACTTGCCTTTGTACTGTACATAGTCAAAATTTGACAAATGTTGTTATTTATACCACACATCCCGTGGCTAGGTTCTATCAAAAGCTATAACTAGTATCTATTAGTTTATAATACTTTTCTTAGGAAGGTTTTCAATATTAAAATCCTTAAAAAATGTCTTACTTTACTAATAAACTGCTCTTGGGGCGACCTTGGATTTACCAATCCTGCACTACACACGACCGGGTTCTCTACCCTTTACTACGTTATAGACCATAGGTAATCGAGTTTTATAAATTTAAAACTTGTTAATTTAATTTAATATACATCAAGTTTTTGGCGCCATTGCCGAGGAGTTGTGTTATTTGGTAAATTAAGAATAAGTCTATTTGAAGTTACTAATCAGCTCTTTTCGTTTTATAGATAAGCATGTTTAATGAAATACATGTTATGCACGTGGAATACATCAACAAAAGAAGTACTATTTTGCTGCTGAAGGACGCGGGGACCTATATCCCCCGTAATATGACAACATGGCTACAAAAGAGTCGAACTTAATGACTCGTTAAATAAACAAAAGTGCTTACCGGGAGACAACCCGAGTGGTTTCCTTTTAAAGTTCGTGCATTAATTATTTTTTATCTAATTTGTCTTAGCCAAACCATGGATTCAGGTATGTTCCGTATATCTCGTTTAATTATGAAACGAGTATGTAAAATAAATTAAAATATACTGAACTCTAACTACACCGTAGTTGGTGTGTAAAACTACGGCGTAGTTCCAAAAACTCTAAAAATTCAAAATAGTTGAAAGCCCAACTACGACGTAGTTGGGCCGATACAACTACGTCGTAGTTTTTCAAGTGAGTATAAAAAGAAAGCAACTACGGCGTAGTTGCATTTTTCTCATCAGTTTTAACCTACTTTCTTGGTAAAATCAAAAAAATACCATTCAAGATCAATCAACTATGGCTGGTATTCAAATTTGGCTGGTAATTCCTTTCTATCCTAAAATTTTGTTGAGTTTAATGGTTTATATTCAATTTAATTATGATTTGGATAATTCTGTAACTAATTACTCGAATATAGTATTTGTTTAATTTTAGGGTTTTTGCTCTGACCCAATTATTGAATTCTGTCATATGTTAATCCCCAATAGTGGCCATATGTTAATCATCTACCTTAGTAATAAATCAATTTGGGGATGTATCTTTTATGTTAATAAAACAGTTTATGGGTTAATTAAAAGGCTCAAAACCTATGCTAATTTGGCTCATCTTATCAAGTTGATGGTTCGGGTAAATTGATTGGTGTCTATGGTTGACTTTAGGGAGCAAGTTTCTGGCTATTAAATATAAAGTGTGGGGGTATTCATTTCATAAGTAAGCCGTAGTTGGGGTTTAGAACTACGATGTAGTTCTTTCATGGGGTCATTCAATTTCTTATATTTCCAGAACTACGACGTAGTTTTGTTGGTTATAAGTTGCCCCAACGGGTGCCTTTGCCAAACACCCGCATAGTGATTCAAATGAAGTGCGTTTGGTTACCAGAAAGTATAGGTACACCAACGGGGAAGCTCAGTCCCAAATAGATCTATTCACAGCATTCGCGCTTACTCCGAAAAGTAATTAACGGTTCATGATAGTGGGGTCTTAATGGCAAAAGTAAGGACTTAGGCAATAATATATCAGGATAGCATACAGTTAGAAAAATACTCGTATTCATGGTTTATAGCATGTATCCCCCTCGCGGGTTTATGAAAACATTAGAAGATTTAAAATGTGAGGCTATGAACTCACCTTAACAGGGAAAATCTGATTGATGGCAAAAGTATATCAAGTGAAAGTAACGGCTTCGTCACGCAACCTGGGGTAATATGTCAAGTCTTAGTGTGATGGTTTATGTTTCAAAACTTTATAAAGTTTAACGTATTACTTTGATTTATTAATTTATGGAAATATTGTATCACTGTTCGGGCCATCATAATTCAGAGGTCATGTAGTAAACGTTTGAGGAGCCAGGACACTTTAAATCGTAAATCCAGCAAACTCGTCAAAACGTATACCCAAATGAAACTCCTCACATGAAGCTCCCTAGTAACGTGATACGATAAAATTTTAAGTTTCTTCAAAAGTTAGTCGATGATAAATTACGTTAAATATATAACGTAATTGTTTTATAATGCGTCGATCGATGATTAATAACGATTAATGTGTCGGGTTTTAATAAAATCGGGTTTTATAATATTAAAAATATATTTTTATAATTTATATAAGAAAATATTATTTTTTATAGGTTTATTAAGTTAGAAAAAATGGCAATATATACCCTTGGTTTATAAACTTTTACAAGTTTAGTCCTTTATATATAAAGTATATAATAAATCCAAAACCCTAACTTTAAACATGGCAAGATAGGTCCTTATAGTTATAACATTAATAGGAAAATAAATTATCAGCCCCTCTAGTTTATTAAATTTCAGAAATTTATGATACATATAACCTATGCATGAAAACAATGTGCAAATCAGATCTAAAATTCATAATTTTGAAATTTTTGAAATCCAAAGAGTTTTGCATGTCATGTCTTATAGAATAAGCTAAAATAATATGTTCTAATATAACAAAAGTTTAGAAAAATGATTCGTTAGCTAGAAAATCAAAACGGGTCATTTTTAGGGTTTTAACAAAAAACGCATGGGTTTGAGGATTCAAGGCTTGAACAAGAGTTCATATAGGATCTTAGGAGTCTTATGAATATTCTAAGACAGATTATGAGCTTATTGAATAAGTTGGCTAAAATGGGTCGAATGAGGGGTTTGGGGTTAGCACGCCTAGAAAGCCTTCAATGGCTTCTCTTTCTAGATTCTTGGCTTCAAATTTGCTGAGTTATTCCTTCTTTGATCTTACTTGGTCTTCCTTGATCTTGTTTAAGACTCCATTTGTATGTTTGATGAGTTTTGAGGTGTGATTTGAAAGAGTGTGTGTGTTTTGGCTTTTATAGGGCTCGATGGGCTTAGTGCCCAAGTTTTGGTGTTTAAAATACTGTTTAATCCTGATCTCCCACATCTCATACTCCCCGAGTTTGAGCATGGGAAGCTTAGCCAAAGCATTGTTCTGTGTATTCTCCAACTCCATTACTTCTAGATCAAAGTTTCTCAAAGCACAGGCTCTGATACCACTTGTTGATCCCAAGCCTTGATCGATTCTTTACCTTGTAAAGTGTATGTTACCTTGGATAAATCCAAAATAACAATGGTAGAGACTTTGTTTGTATATCAAAGTGTATGCGGAATCTATACTTTGATACTCTAGAAGTATTAATCAATGAAATAGTACTAAACAATAAATAAATACAAAATGATTCAATATTATTAGATCAATAATACGAGTACTCTTGCTTAGTACTAGGGTTACAACCTTGAAGCTATATGTTCTTTCTCTAAGATGTATATCTCTCTATTAAGTATATGTAAAACCTTAACCTAGGATCTCCTTTTATACACCACAAGGAGTCCTTTACAAGATAACTACCAAACTTTTAGGGTCAATTACAATTATAATCATATACGAATCTTCCTAAAATATATAAGATATACATTCCATATTTATCTCTTTCCATCCTTATCTCCAAGTCAGCAGCATTAACCATCAGCAGTATTAATTTTTCTTCTAGCAGTATTAACTAACACTGACAGTACTAAGTTTGTACTGGCAGTACTAACTCCATTAGTACTGTTAGTTATACCTTGACAGTATTAACTCTTGATGAAGATTTATTCCCAACAATCCTCCCCTAAACTTGTGATTTAGCCTCTAATCTCAAGTTTCTTCTGGATTAAATCTTCTTGTCTTCTGATGATGATTCTTTCAAACACTTATCTACTTCTTCACTTGTGATCTGATGAACTTCAGTAGTTTATATGCTTGTGTGCTTTCTTGATCAACCTCCAATCTCTTACTCAGCATCTTTGATATCATTTCTTGACTTAGAGGATACTTCTTTTCTTTTTCAATTTCCAAATCCATAGGCACAAAGTTATGATTGAAATCCCAAATCTTTTCAAAAATTGGCCTAATTTCATCATAGCTCATTCCTTCAAAGTCTTTCATCTTGTAATTACTTTGATTCTTCAAGTATACAATCATGTTCTTCCTTGCTTGAGCTTCTGACTTTGGTTTATTCTTCATATCCCAATACTTTTGAACTGAAGGATCCTTCCAATCAACATCCTTAGTTGTCTTAGGAACAGTTGTAACTCTTTCTTCATCCAATGCTACGAGCTGTCTTGCTATCTCTTCATCTCTTGCTACTTGAGCTCTTTCCTCTTCATCAATTTTTTCTTGTAATCTGATAGCTTCTTCTAAACCCAGTCTCTCTTGTTCCAATAACTTCTTGGACTTTTTCTCAGGTTCTGGTTCAGTCATGATTGCTTTGCCTTTATCCTTCCTTGCCTCTTTACTCCTTCTGCCATATACAACTCTACCAGCAGTACTACGAGTTTCTCTAGCAGTACTAATATTTATAGGAGCAGTACTAACTGTAATACCAGCAGTACTATCTTCTGGTTGTCTTTCTGCAGCAGTATCTTGATCATGAACAACTTCATCATCTTGAGCAAAGTAGGTGTTAGGGTCTTCATCTATCCTCCCCTGTTTGGAAGAATCATCTTCTTCATCCTCTGAAAGCACAACCCTTGCTCTCTTCCTTGCTTTCCCAGTCTTGACTTTAGACTCCAACTTCTTAATCCTGAGAATAAGCTTAGTGAAAGCAGCACTATAAGTTTGCTTTGTCCTCTTCAAATCATCCTCCAAGACTCCAATTCTCTCAGATAGTTTGGTAACCAAATTCGTCAATTCATTTAGTTTCAAGCTACCCTCATCACTTCCATGTGAGTGAACAGCATGGAGAGGTGATTCATTGGGTGTTGGAACATGGTACTCTGCATCAGGTGAAGGTTGAGGTTCAAAGGTAGGTGCAGTGGAAGGTTCAGATGATAGTGAAAGTGATGATGTGATCCTTGATGGTGAAGATGAAGGTGTAGGTGAAGTTTCAGGTGTAGGGAAAGTAAGCATAGTAGGAAATAACCCAATTTCTACCCCTGTATATCCTTTGGTAAGCCTCCTCATGTTGCTAAAAACCTTGTTATTTAGAGAGGGTACAGGATATGTACTGGAATGTGTCTTAAGCTGTTTCTTCTGCATATCTAGGCAAATTTGAATAAACCTAGGATACATTAAAAACTTATGGGGGCTTCCTATGTTTGTGACCATATGTTCAAAAATCAGCCTAGAGAAGTTGTATTTCCTATTTGTTGCTAAGCAGATAAGAGCAGTAGCTATGTTACTACTAAATTGCTCCCAAGCAGTCTTCTTAGGGCTAAGACAATGAAGTAGAGTATGTATAAGAAACCTCCATTGAGGTGAGAAAACACCCTTCTGAAAAGTTAACTTATCTGAATCTGTTTGATACCCTATGAGTGCAAGCTGCTCAAAAATCTCTGAGTTGGGAATAGAAGTGATACCATCATGATCGTCCAACTTGAGATGTCTTCTTAAGGAGGCTTCAGTGATAGTCTTGGATTGGCCATCAATGATAGCAGTGATTGTTACCTCCCCATCAGTGTCAGTAGAAGCTTCAGCAGTTCTCCAAAATTGTTTGATAAATGAAATATAGATTTCTGGCTTCTTAGTGAGAGCATAGCTGATATGACTTTGACTTAGGAAGTCAATAACTTGATGAAATCCCTCACTCCCTGTAGACTTTTCCAAGAACGCAGCCATATTGTGCTTATCACAAAATTCCAAACTAGCCATGAGTAAAAAGGTGATTAATTATGTGGGATATGATCGTTTAGGAAAGTATGAAGGCTGGAGAAAGTTAATCGAGATTATTTAGAGAAAACGTAGAGATATGGTTTGACCGTCTTAAAGAAATTTGAGTTTAACGTGAGTAAATCAAACGAATATATAGAAAGATCACGAAAGTCCAATTAGTCAAACCCTATATCATAGGTATATGGCGGAAATATCTCAACGGCGCTATTTATTAATGAAAAATTCTGTTAGGGCTCAAGCAGTGCTAACGGTCATCCAGCAGTACCAAATTTGGTCTAGCAGTACTAAAATAAGCCTAGCAGTATTAACTTCTCCACCAAAAGCAGTACAAACTCCAAACTTGTGTATCATTCAAAAATAGCTTCACACAATCTCTCTTTATGTTTTTAAGCTCACATTTTACCTCATTACATCCATGTGAGTGAACAGCATGGAGAGGTGATTCATTGGGTATTGGAAGATGGTACTATACATCAGGTGAAGGTTGAGGTTCAAAGGTAGGTTCAGTGGAAGGTTCAGATGATAATGAAGGTGATGATGTGATCCTGGATGGTATAGGTGAAGATTCAGGTGTGGGTGAAGTAAGCATAGTAGGAAATAACCCAATTTCTACCCCTATATATCCTTTGGTAAGCCTCCTCATGTTGCTAAAGACCTTATTATTTAGAGATGGTATAAGATATGTGCTGGAATGTGTCTTAAGCTTTTTCTTTTACATATCTAGGCAAATTTGAATAAACCTAGGATACATTAAGAACTTATGGGGGCTTCCTATGTTTGTAACCATATGTTCAAAAATCAGCCTAGAGAAGTTGTATTTCCTATTTGTTGCTAAGCAGATAAGAGCAGTAGCTATGTCACTACTAAATTGCTCCCAAGCTGTCTTCTTAGGGCTAAGACAATGAAGTAGGGTATGTATAAGAAACCTCCATTGAGGAGAGAAAACACCCTTCTGAAAAGTTAACTTATCTAAATCTGTTTGATACCCTATGAGTGCAAGCTGCTCAAAAATCTCTGAGTTGGGAATAGAAGTGATACCATCATGATCGTCGAACTTGAGATGTCTTCTTAAGGAGGCTTCAGTGATAGTCTTGGATTAGCCATCAATGATAGTAGTGATTGTTACCTCCCCATCAATGTCAATAGAAGCTTCAGCAGTTCTCCAAAATTGTTTGATAAATGAAATATAGATTTCTGGCTTCTTAGTGAGAGCATAGCTGATATGACTTTAACTTAGGAAATCAATAACTTGATGAAATCCCTCACTCCCTGTAGACTTTTCTAAGAATGCTACCATGTTGTGCTTATCACAAAATTCCAAACCTATTATGATGATAGTATTTTATTGTCATTAAAAAACAATCTTCATGAAATTGTACTCATAGTCCATCAGTTGGTTTTGTACTCCAGAGAACCTGTCTACATGAAACTTGCAATAGCCACATATTAAGCTCAGTTTGTAGAAGAGAGTTGCAACTACAGTTTGTTCTTACATTGCCAAGAGATAGACATATTTCCCAAAAATGGACAAACCTCCGTGGTTAACTTCCTATCTTGTGTAGCTTCCTGCATAGTCAAATGTCTGTTGTGTCAGCAATAATTCCAATGGAGAGGATATTAGAATACAAAGTCCTAAGATGATGATTTTCATTAAGGTATCTAAAGATTCTCTTGACAACTAAGAGATGGGATGTCTTTGGAGAAACCTGAAACATTGCACATGCACAGACTGCAAACATGATATCTGGCCTGGATGCTATAAGGTACATCAAAGATCCTATCGTAGATCTATAAATATATTCATCAACATCATTAGTATCTCCATCTTGAACCAAAGGCTTTTCCAAATCTGTTGGAGTAGAGGCAGACTTCACATCTGTGTAGTTGTACTTTCTCAAAATCTCATGGAAATATTTATCTTGACTGATAAAAATGCCTTTCTTTTTCTGTTGGACCTGTAAACCCAAAAAGAAAGTAAGTTCTCTCATAGAACTCATTTGAAACTTATCCTTTCATATATAAAACTTCTCAAACTCTTTCCACTAACCTCCTTCTTTGTAGATCCAAAAGATAAGTATCTCTCATATATTTGAACAAGCAAGATATGTCATGTTGTCTTCTTGATGATTAATGATTTGGTCATTCTTTCTTTTGGAAAACCATTGCACAAAAGATAATTGGCACAAAGTATCATACAAGCTCTTAGTGCTTGATGGCTAGTCTTATAATGCTTTAACTACTTACTATACGTTATCATGATGATCAGGATCTTTCAAAACCTTGGTAGGGTGACATACATAGACCTCCTCTTCAATCTGACCATACATGAAAGACTACTTTTTAAATCCATTTGGGTAGTCCATTATCCCATATAAGAAGATTAAGCCAGAAAACATTTCTTATGCCTCAATTTTGCATAGGTGAAAAGTCTTTATCATAGTCTTATGCCTCTTCTTGAGTATGTCCTTGAGCAATAAGTTTGTTTATTTCTGGATGACAATTCCCCTTTCTTCTTTTCTTATTGTGTTTTATCCACTCTTTGTACAATTGCTCTTATGACCTTTACGGTAATATCCACATAGAATCCAGACCTTTTTGCAGTTTGAATTGTTAGGAGTCTCCTGCATTGCTTCACCCATTGCTGGTTTACTAAGAGACTTTAGAATACCCATTTTTGGTTTTTCCTGAGAAGGATACAAGCAAAAAGGACATGTTTGAAGGTCCTGATGAGACTTCCCTTCTATATTATAGCACAGATAACCTTAGTTCAGAGTAAGAATTGTCATTCTTCCTTGTTTTGAAACGATGACTGCACCATACCATCATCATGTTTAATTAGGTGATCTTTGATTCTTGTATGAGGAGTAGTATTTGGTTACTTGCGTTAAGATTGTGGCGATTGTTACCAATTCAATTTCTTGGTCCTTCACTTAGTGTGTCTTCAGATGCAGGACTAGGTTCTCCCTACCTAAGTCATTCAGGTGTAGTCAGCCTCAATGTATTAACTTCAAGGAGATCTCGTAGTAACTAAACATCTCTACTTACCAATTTTAATTTCTGGTCTGGCAAGTATTATCCTGTTATCAGTTTGTACCATTATCCTTAAGAACTGCTATATTCATGAGACTTTTATGTAGCATCATTCTTTTCATGTAATCATCTTTTCTTATATTTGAGCATCAGCAACAGTTTTGGCTGCAGCATCACCAAAATATATGCATCCTTCCATATTGGCATTACAATGCAATCTTGATATCTTGATCTTGTTGTGAAGATGTACTGGACTCAAATATACCTTGTGTTCTGCCAAAGTCATTAGAAAAAGTTCCTGCAACACTAGGTACATAATTCAATTGATTGGGTTTTTTAAAGAAATCAAAGATTAACAGCCACTTTGGACATTTCTTCTATCATAGGTTATTCTCTAAGAACCCAATATGCAAGTTTTCCTAATGCTGTTCTGGTTATAGTGTTGTAATACCTAAAAGCTTTTGCTACTTAAGGATAATCCAACAAAGAAAACCTTCATCACTATTTCCATCAAACTTGCCCAAATTATCATAAGGTATTGCGTATTGTTCATGACATCCAAAAGGTTTCATGAAGCCTAATAGCTGGATCTAAAACCTCTAATGAGTTCTTAAGGAGTTTATGATGAGGCTTGACTATTAAGACTATATTTTGTCATAGCAACTGTAGAAAATGCTTCTGCCCAAAATGTGTAGGTAACTTTGAGTCAACTAACATTGTTTATCCAACCTCAATGAGGGTCCTATTCTTCCTTTCAGCTACACCATTTGTTGAGGAGTCCTTGCCGTACACTATATTTCTTTTAATACCTTTTTCTTATAGGAAGTCATCCATCACTTGATTTTTTAAAACTCTGTCCCATTATCACTTCTGAATATTTTTACTTTCTTAGCCACTAGGTTTATCTATTCTTTGATAAAAAATTTAAGGATCTTTACTTGTTTCACCTTAGTTGTTAAAATGGAAAAAACCCATGAATATCTACTTTATCTTCAGTGATACTAAGCAGTATTTTTATGCATTAAATTTCTAAACAAAAGTTGGGGACCAAAGATTGATCCATATGCAAAACATAAATATGGCGTAGAGTAAAGGGATTAAAGGCCTTGGTATTACAAGAGGCTCTGTTTTGTTGATTGCCTTTAAGACAGGAAACACATGTTTGGTCATTCTCAAATCTTTTTAAGGGCAGATCTCTTACAAAATTTTCTTTGATCAATAAGTTTATTAATATTCTTATAAATTTATATGACCAAGCCTTACTATGCCATAGCATTGATTCTTCAGATGGTGCCTTTGCTTGCAACTAGACAAGTTAAAAAATATCTTGAGGAAATTTGTTGTCTATCAAAAATGTACATGTTATCTGTCTTGGGATTGTAAGAAGTATCTGATTTTCATCAGGACACTTAAAATTTAGGTGATCGGACATGTCTTTCAGTGTCAATTAAAAAGAAAATAGTCTTTTTGTCACACTTATGTGAGATTATCTAAAGAAGTTGAACTTTAACTCTTCTGACCAAAGGTTATACATCATCAAAATCAAGATTACAGTTTTTATAGTTCCTTTGCCGGTAATTTGCCTCCTATGCTCCCTCTACCAAAGTAAAATAACTCCTTCATAGTATTTGAATTCTGAAAGATGGGCTATTCTTTCTGAAATGTTCCTTGAGCACCCACTATTAACAAAGCCTTTATCATTTAGACTGTGATTGTCTGAACAAAATATATGCTTATGAAGCTTAGTTTTCGGTAGGGACACAAGCCATTACATGACTGGGATCTGCCCGTGCATTAATGTATGTTATATTTGTGAAATCCAGTGATGCACCATTGGTTTGATGGGTCTCCAAAACCCAACATGCTGGGGCTTAAACAACATTAATTCCCCTTGCCCTGACAGTATTAACAGTTAAATCTAATGGCCTGTGTGCCGAGTATTATACCTTTGATTAAAACACTCTTTTTGTAAAGGTCTGTTCTCCTTGTAAATGGCCTGTGAATAGTTGATGTGCTTGATTTTGAAAATATGTTCCTTGGTCTAGCACATTGAAGTGTTGATTTTGGGTGAGCAGTATAAGAAGGCCTAACGTATTAACATGACCTTGCTGTTACTAAAAGGTCTACCGTGTTAAAGACCTAACAGTTATTAACAGGCCTCTGCTTATTATACAGATTTTCTAGGCCAGTCTTCATTAAGACTGCTTTGAGCCATATGTTTTGTGTGCATGGATTGAGTGGTTTTTAGAAATAGTAGTCATTATCCTTTTTGTTATAATTATTTCTACTTACTACTCTTTTCCTCTGTTGGTTAGGACAGTTGTATTGAATGTGATCTAAATTCCAACAGATAAAACAAGCCGTGTTATTAAAATCAAAGTTACCATCCTAACTGATTGATTTTAACCTTTCTAGGTCCTTTGGTTTACCTTTAGGTCTTTTTCACTTGTACATCTCTGCATACTAACTTGAACCATTAAACTGGTTTTTTAGGTTTAACAAAAATTTTTAGTAAGCTGTAGGTTAACAGTTTTCTTTTCAAACTTTAGGGTTAGGTCATCATCATCTCATCATGACACCCAATCTTCAATAATTGGAGCCTCATTATTCTCTCCTAACTTTCTTTGGTTTACATTCCCTAACTTGATTTATAAGAATAGAAAAACTTTTCTTTCCAATCTTTGTCCTACCTTTAAGTGAAGAATTAACAGAGTAGTCTTCAGTTTGTTATTTGCATGTTGTTCTAAAGATTATCAGTTTCTCCTTTAGTATTATCTGGAACTATTTATCACAACCAATGGTAGGCTTTAAAACTAGAATCCCTAGGAACCATACTCATTTCTCAGTTCTTTGTATTCTTCAAGGACCTCAATAAGATAAGTCTAAAGTTGTTGGTCTATTAAGAATCAAAGGATGAGGTGAGGGGACAGCATTATAACCAAAACCCTTTTTGCTCTTGTCAGTTATCTGACTTCCTAACAACTGTTCTATGTCTTTTGCAGATTTATCAAATTTTGCAATCTTAAACTCAAACCCCTCCTTTTCTTGTTTAACCTTTTCATGTTCAGCCCTAAGTAATCCTATTTGATATTCTTTGCTACCTACACTTCTTTTAAGTAAAGCCAATTTCCAAGAGAAAAGAACTTACTGTTCTTCTATATTTAACAATTTGACCTTCTAAAGTTGCTAAACCTCTTTTGTATGTAGCTGCTTTAAAATCAGTATCACTTAATTTAACAAGCAAATCATCATACTGTTTCTTTAGAGCTTCATAGTTTTTCAAACAATTTTTTGAACAAGATTTATCATTTGTTACCTCAGAATCTAAGAATGCCATGAGAGCCATTTTTGCCTGAATTTCATCCTCTGCCATGTCACTTCAATCAAATCCAGCATCATTTATAGCACACATTGCCTTTTCAAAAGCATCTTCAATCTTTACAGTCTTTGTTGAGCTACCTTGATTCCAATTTATGTTATCTTTACTTCTAGGTGCTCTGCATTCCCTGGCAAAATGTCCTATTTTATGGCAGTTGAAACATTCTACCTTTGATTTATCATTATCCAAGCCAGATATGCTTCCGTTCAATGATGTTTTTCCTCCTGTTTCTATGAAAAGAACTTTCTTGCCCTCATGCTTAGTTGTGTCATATCTCCACTTTTAAATCTCATTTCTTCAAATCTCATCATGAAGTTGATCTTGGTATTTCATGAATGTTTTAGACCCTTTTGGTGTGTGGAATAGTAAGGCATTTATTATGTGCATCACTATAGCTAGCTGTATAATTCTGCTGGCTGTTTAATCCTTTGTGGTAGCAGTATAACTCTGGGTTAACAAAATTAATATTATTAGTACGGCTTGCACATAAGTAGTTACAAATGCAAGTTTTATCATCAATGCCTTGCACTAGGAGATTTTCTTAACTTTCTTTTATGTTCAACAATTTTAAAATTGGTTGTACATAATCATTCCAAACCTTTAGTAATCAAATCAGGGATTTGTTCATCCAATCTACAACATATGTATCCCATTCAGAGGTAAGTCCTTAAGAATTTTACATTTAGATCTTTGAGAATTAACTACCACCCAAAAATTGGCGATCTACTAACAAGCTTTTAAAGCATGTTAAAGATAGAATCAAGTGAATGTGAGCTTGCAAGCACCTAAAGTTTTCATACTGTTTGTTTCTCTCAGGCCTTCGGTGTCTTCTTGTTGCTTTCTTCCCTCCAAATCGGCTTTAATTACAGCAAACTTTGCTTGAGCATCAATCATATTGGTCGATAGGTAAGTTGAATGTTCATTGGGCAGTGCAATGTCTGTAGACTTTTGCCTTTTTCATAATTCTTTTTACACGTCTTTCTTCTATAGTAGAGACACTAGTCATCTTTGTTGCTGTTGATGTACCAGTTTCTGATGGTGTTGTTACAGGAATAGGTACCCATGAATTTCCATTCTCTATGACCTCCCATAGAGCATAATCATGGATCTGAAAATACTGTTTAATCCTGATCTCCAAATATCATACTCCGAGTTTGAAGCATGGAAGCTTAGCCAAAGCATTGTGCTGTGTATTCTCGAAACTCCATAACTTCTAGATCAAAGTTTCTCAAAGCACAAGCTCTGATACCACTTGTTGTCGGTACCTTATCAATTCTCTTCATTACTTGTTGCTCGATATTCAAGAGATTAAAGAAGGAAATTAGTAGATGTTTAGAGAGGAAACAGAGAGAAAAATGGGTTGAATTACTTGCAAATAGGAATTCTTTCAAAATTATACCAACCTCCCTCTCCATCCCTTGGAGAGGGGGTTTATAGTCAAGGTCTAAAAGCTTGATGCCATTTAGTAATTCTATGGGACCAAGGCTCGAGTTTAACTTGGGCTTTAGCCCGATACACGATGACCGATTAGATTACAAATAGGAGCCGTTTTATCCGTCTTAGCCTTATACAATGTATATTAAATTTAGTAACCGAGACCTAATTTATTATTATGAACGAACTTCCATTGTTCGATCTCAATATTTGAGGTAACAATACTCCCCGAAGAGAGTTCTTATGGACACTCTCCCTCGTCGAGATCAATGAGTATAGCTACAGGTGTTAAGTCTTGTAATCTTTGTCTCTATCTACGTTGTAGGCTTGTTCCTTCAAGCTTTGTGATCTTTGATCTTGAGCCTTTGTCATTGTCTTTCGACTTCGTCTTTATGTCCAAGATCTTTAAATCTTTTCCTTGCTTGTCTTGATTATCTTTGCCACCTTGCGATCTTGTGTCGTGACCACATGCTCATACTTTGCATCATCTTGATAAGTTGGCTACCAATCTCCCTTGATAGGACTTGAATCTGTAAAGGTAAGATCTTGTATATAGTGTTTGTGTGGTAGTCTTTATCTTTAATACTTGTGCTTTCATGATTCTTGACTTCTTGATGTATGGAATGTCTTGTAGATAGAGCATGAGCAGTGGTAATGAATCCGACTTCAGCTGGAATGAGGCATCCACCATCTCATCTTTATGTATCCTGAATATAAAACAGTTAGCAATAAAGCGGTCGTGGACGAATATGGCTTTGTCATTCGTCAGATTTTGGTGTGATTAAACTCGGTTCTGTAGGGACAGTTTTATAGTATAAATACTCTTACCTGTGATCAGTGGTTTCATTAGAAATCTCATTACAGGGTTTCCAGCTCAAAGCGTAGGGTCTTCTAACACAGAGGTATTAGATTTACAATTCTTGCTAGTTCTCATTACCAGAACGGTGTTATCAAAGCAGACAACACGTATAGAGTAAATCAGAATATTTACTATCTTTCTGATTATGTTGGCAATTCATTACTAGACCTTATTGATTTCAGTTAACACAAGCTTTGATTTCATAATAGAATCTCGCAAGTCACCCCTACCGCTGTGCTGTTTGTTGATGACACTGGAAGGTTTGTCCATTCGTCATTGTGAATACTCTATAGAGTATCACTTGAATGTTACTGGCAGAACTCACAACAGATAATGCGTGGGGACTCTTGTTAACAGTTTGTGAACTTAATGTTGTTCGGACAATGTGTTAGTCATGGAATGTGTCCTATGTGATTTATTTGATGATGATCTTTTGGCTTAGTCTCGATTAGTGCATTTTGGTTTTTAGTAATTGGAGGACTGGAAGCAGACTGCCTCTCTATTCAATATTAACCTAACTCAGAGTGAGAAATGTCATAGGAAGTCGTGTGCTTCTCCGTGACAAATGAGACAAGTTGCTTTTGAGAGAAAAACTCGAATGGTTGGGAAGGGTTGTGCATTGGCATCACTGGGCTCCATGGATGTTCGTCTTCAATGTCAACCAATCAACATTGTGATTCTGACAAAATATGTATTGACCCGGTTTCTGCCTAAGTTGTGTGAGGGCTTTTTCTTTAGACCTTTTATCCATACATTTCTTTTTCATTCTTCAACCCCTTCAATGCTTACCAAGACGTCATTACTAACACCTTGTTGTGATTGTTCCAGTGTTAGCTCAATCTTAGTCGGCATTCTTCCCTTATACACATTCATCTCCAATCGTACCTAAGGACTGCTATTTCTAACTATGGAGTGTCCTTGGGTAGATCCCTCCGGTTCTGGTTGGATCATAGACCAAATACCTAACTCACACCTTATGACTTCAGAATCGTCGTTTTGAAATAAGATGTGAGGGTATGAGATCGTAACCATAAAACCTTTTTCGAAGAGTATCAAGCACTTTGAGTCGATAAGATCACTTATTATTTTCAAGATCACATTTTAAATACATTTCTCCCCTTATTTTAAATACTAATGCACTTAGTTTTTGAAATACTGTGTGATTAAAATTTGTATTGAAAAGGCCATGGGGAAAACTTTTTCTTAGCATGAATTACATGGAACATAAACTTTCTCCCCTTAATTTTACATATGTTTGACACCAAAAACAATTATACCAAGTTGTAAAATGAATATAAAATTAAGGTTGAACACTTAGTCATTTTATAACTATCATTCTATTGAGTTGACATACATATAAAATAATATACTTATAGAGAAATTAAGAAAATCCCCAAATATCCCTTGGACAATTCCACTCACAAAGATATATAAAATACGTATATCAAACCGGGCAAGTATGATCACCCGGGTCGTTTTCCCCAATGACTAGTGCAATTGAAACCACGTTTTAAGTTCGGATCCTGATTTGAATAAGCAAGGATATATGATTTGGTTTCTAGAAATTAAAGCCCTAATTTTTTACTTTTTATTTAACTCTTAATTAAACTAATTAAAAATTAAACCTAAATCGAAAAGTTACACTTTCTAACATTAAGACATTCTATCCAGACAGCAAACTAAGAACCGAAAATTAAGGTGAAATTTGAAAAAGTGATTTAAAAAATGAAAAACTCAAAGATGCAAAGTTGTAAAGGAGCTAGTGGGAACCAAAATTATAAAAATCTTCAAGGACATGAAACTCACATATAAAGCCAGGAAGAAGTTTACTCTTAAGATGGGATTACAGAAAGTGAGGTTTTGAGCTTTACTTTTCTACTTAATCAGCCATTAAAATGCTCATATTAAGCTTAATTCTAAAAAAGGAAAAGTGATCTAGAAAGCTTATGATGTGCTTAATCTAAATATGCAAAGAAATTAAAGCTTAAACTACTTTTGAGCTACTGAAATTGATCATGAAATAAGCAAACTCAGGAAATAAGCAAAGAAACACAAACTTCAAATAAGCTAGAGAACTAAATAAGCTGAACTAGACTTTGAAACTTTAAGGATTTATCAAACTACTATTTATCCATCTAAATAAGCTATAAATTCTAAACTTAAAAGCTGAATTAACAAATTTAGACTTTATTTAAGTTCCTACTGTTTTTGGAATTTTCAGGTTTTTTAAGACTTTTGACAGCAAAATAAGCTAAGACAATAAGCTAGAAAACAAAATTTAAGACTTAAACTAAATTAAGCTATATGAAAACCTATAAATATAACTGATTTTATAAGCTAAATCCTAAAATTACTGATCTAAATTAAGCTGAGAACACAGCAGTACTAACTGAGGTTAGTACTGCTAGTGTGAAAATTCAGCAGTACTTTCAAGAGAAAGTACTGCTAGTGTAACTTGACTTTTGAAAACAAAAATAAGCAATGAAATAAGCTATATAATAAAAACTAAAACTAAATTCATAATAAGCTATAGCTAAACTTAAAACTACTGAATTAGCTAAAATCTAAACTAACAGTATTAACTTGTGAAGGCAGTACTAACTTTTTAGTTAGTACTGGTAGTGTAAAGGGTCTAGCTGTACTTACCTTAGGTGTATACTGCTAGTGCTATTTTAAGACTTGCACATAAACCAAACACCATTGTACCATTTTGAAGGATTTAGGAAAGCTGTTCTTTTTAAGAGAAAAAAATTTGATGCACAAAAACTAATACCAGATAAAAACTAACTTAAAACAAACTTAATAATCATGATTAAATAACTGAATAAGCCTTAATCTAAGATCTAAATTACTTAAACTAATATTTTTGGATTTTATGAGTTTTTATGACAGAAATTAGTAACTAAGATCTTATAACTATTGAAGTAAAACAGATGAAAAACAATAACTAAAATTAGACTAGTAAGAGGAAACTTAGAACACTAACAAGCAAAGAGATTAAGCAACTTAATGATCTAAACATAGCAAGCATTAATCTCATTATTTAAAAACTTGAATTTTAGGAAATGAAATGAGAAACTTACAAAACTCCTCTAGCTGAACCAAGAGGACCAATAAAGGCAGAGCTACAAGCTTCCTTAGCTTATTATAAGCTAAGGTATAAGTCCTTGGGAAGCTCTTCCAAAGTAAGAATCCCCTTCCAAAAGCTCTGGATACAATAAGATCCATTGAGATTAACTGTATTTAGGTTTAGATAGGTTAAATTCTAAATTCAACACAGACTTATTTAAGCTTTAGACTGAAAGAACTTAAACATTAGCTGATTTTGAGACAACTTGGCATATTAAGAGAGCTTATGACTTTAATGAGAGCTTAGGAAAATGATGATTTAATACATAAAAAGCTGAATTTATTAACTAAAGTGGCTGTTACATTTCTTGATGAAAGGAAAATTACATTTAAAGAAAAATACGAGATTTAAGCTAGACTAAATTACTAAAAAACTAGATAGAAAGAAGACTAAAAATCGGATCCCTTGTGTGTGTGAGAATGAGGCCTATTTATAGCCAAGCTGAAGCTTCTAGGCCCTCTTGCCTTGCTCTCCAAACTTTTAATCTCAACCAATCATTTCCCAAATCAATTGATCATCATTTGTAGCCGTAGGATCAAATTGTGGACACCTGAGGATTGCCAGGCTGGCATTCTTTGATGTGACGTTTGTGTTAGTTTTGTGAGTAAGTTTAGCACAAAACCCACATAATTTTGTGCTTTCACCATGGCTAACGTGGCATTGAGCTTGGACTAGGATAAGTATCCCCTTGATTAGACTAATTTGTCCTTGCATTTGTGCTTGAGCTTCCTTGAATTGACCAACGCACCCTCTAATTTTGATTTGCCCCTTGTTTTACCATGGGAGTGAAATCGGGGAAGACGGGTGAATAGTAAAAGGGGTTTCCCGCCTATACTTCGACGGTTAAAACTGTTGATCTTTGGGAAGTTTACACATTTGGTCCTTGTCTTTCTTTTTTCTCTTTTCAAGTTATAAATAACTTTCGAGAAATTGCAAGATTGGTCCTTGAGGTTTGTTATGAGAGGAAAGTGACTAAGGTTTGGGCTGAGGCTTGGCTTTTCGGGCTTCGGCTTTGTATTCTTCTGATTCTCGTGTCCGTGCTTGCTCGTTTTTGACTGTTTTCTTGTGATTTTTGACTTATCCATACCTGCACACACAAAACACAAATACAAGCATATTTTTGCCATTTTTTGTCTGTTTTGGGTTTATTTGGGTTATTTTAGGTATAAATGGATATGTGTATTTTACACTTATCACTAGGACTCCACAAAAAAATGGAGTTGCAGAATGGAAAAATAGGACACTAATAGAGGCTGCTAGGACTATGCTAGCTGATTCAAAATTGCCAACAACTTTCTGGGCTGAAGCAGTTAATACTGCTTGCTATGTCTAAAATAGGGTGTTTGTTGTCAAGCCTCACAACAAGACCCCTTATGAACTTTTTCTAGGTAGAAAACCTGCCTTAAATTTCATGAGACCATTTGAATGTCCTGTTACAATCCTTAATACCATAGATCACCTAGGTAAATTTAATGGAAAGGCTGATGAAGGATTCTGTTAGGAATTAAACTCATACACTTATTACTGTCAAGCCAAAGACTTAGTGCTGCTCAAGATTACAACTACCATTACTAACTAGTTAGTACTGCTAGAAGAAATTTAGTACTGCCAGTACTAACTTAACACTATATGAATACTTAAGACTGCTAAAGTGATGAAGACGTATAAAGTGATAAGTATTGACTTATTCTGTGTATATTCTATTTAGTTAGAAAGATATGCAAATAAGATTAGAATTATAGAAGATTTGTAGTTATCTTGTATAGGACTCCTTGGTGTATAAAAGGAGATCCTAGGTTATGATGTTAGATGCGAATTAATTCATAGAGTTGCATGCACAATAGTAATAGATTCAAGGTTGTAAACCCTAGTACTAGACAGAGTACTCGTATTATTAATCTTAATAATATTGAAGCTTTTTGTTGCATCTTTGTTCAATCATATTTACAATTATGTGGAAAATTAGAAGGGGGTTGAATAGTTTACCGCTTTTTAACTTAAGGTTTTAAAGTGTTTGTAAAAATTCTAGATTCGAATTTATG